>APFE030665949.1:88506-111708 GCA_000404065.3 Pinus taeda
ATCATGGAAGAATTGTTCATTTATGTAATGTAAAGGAGGTTGCCCCCTCGAAGAGGCTGAATTATAAGGCGTTGATCTATCTTTTCTATCTTTTCTTGAGCTGGTTTCATAACAAGACACAACCACTGATAAAAAATCTCCTCCTTTGGCATTGATGGCAACACAAGTACCCCCTGCGATCATGACACCTCTTCCTACTGCTTTCTCTCCTCTTTTGTCATCGGGTAACTCCCCCTGATAAACAACCATCCCACAGACCTATACACACCTCCACTCTCCCTTTCTACTCGAGTAGATAAGAGAAAGAGTCTAATGAAAACTTGGGAGAATCCCAAGCTTTTGGCGAAGATACTCAAATGCTTCACGAGGTAATGGTTTGGGAAAGATGTCAGCGATTTGTTCCTTTGTGCCAACATATTCAAGCTTGATATTCTTTTCAGTGACTTTCTCTCTAACGAAATGATATTTAATCGGAATGTGCTTCATTTTGGAATGCATCACAGGAATCTTGGAGATAGTAATGGCACTGGTGTTATCGCAAAAGATGGGAATAGGCTCATCGAACTTGACTTGAAGATCTTGCAAAGTTTGCTTCATCCAAAGAAATTGAGTACAACAAGCTGTTGCTGTGACATATTCTGCTTCTGCTATGGATAACGAGATTGAAGACTGCTTTTTACTTAACCATGAAACAAGAAAACCACCTAGATAGAATGCTGCTTCACTCGTACTCTTAGGATCATCAACACTTCCCACCCAATCTACATCTATAGAAGCTTGGATGACCAGATCATTTCCTTTGGGATACGATAGACCATATTCCACTGTGCCCTTAAGATATCGAAGAATTATTTTGATGGCAATAATATGCGATTCTTTTGGTGCTGCTTGGAATCTTGCTACTTTTCCAACTTCCTACATCACATCATGTCAGGAGGCTGTCACATATAAAAGAATACAAATCATGGATCTATACAAACTTTGGTCCACATCCTTTGACGAATTTTCTAAGATTAAGTTGCATTACCATGGGGGTAAGGACTGGCTTGCAATCTTCCATCTGGAATTTCTTGAGCATTTATTTGATGTACTTGGTTTGATATATGAACATTCCTTTATCCTGTTGAGATATATTGATAATTGTTAGATTTTCTTGATCCACTTTCACATAGAGATTGCTTGTCAGTGCTTCCTTTCTTGAATATGTAATACTTGAACTATTCTTCTCCCCCTGAACATGTAATGAAATGACCATCTTGTTCAAACTACCTGTCTGTCAATCGTAGACTTGTGTCACATATTGTTGCATAGACTCCTCATCTTCAAATTTCTAGGAGTCGATAAGCTAAATTGTTCAGAATAATGTGTCATTTAACAAACCGTCTTGACTCGAGTCATTAACCAAAGCAGCCGCTGATTCCTCACAACCCATTATGAATCATGAAAGCATAACTGTTGGGACTTTATTTCCTTCTTTCTTTTCTTTCTCATCTTGTACTTGTTCATCCTGTACCTATTTTCCTTTCCAAATCTTCTTATTATTGTTGTCAAGCTTTTCATTCATGGTTGATTCCATCTTGTACCTATAGTTATGAGCTATGTGTCCATAGTTATGACATTTTTAACATTTGATGTTATTCATAGAAGATTTCATTTGGTGCTTGTCTCGTGATCCTGCAAATTTGCTTCTAAGGTTTTTCCAATAATAGTTGTACCTGTCTGGAACTTCACCATTCCTAGCAATATTTCTAAAATTTTTACATCTGTAACATTCGACATCATCTCTCAATTGATCAAATTTGTTGATATTATGTTGACTTTTTGAATATCCATTTTTGAAGGATCTCCTAGAATTATATTCATTCCAAACATACATGCGACATTCTGTAGCTCTATGAAAAAATCTTCCACATGAATAACAATGACCATAAAAGATAGGTTAGTACCTGGGAGGTAATATTCTTTGAGGAATTGTCTTCCAAGGTTCTTCTTGCAAGTCTTGATCTCTTGATCTAGCTGGGGGATTTACCCTTTTTTCATATCCATCTTCTTTAGTTGTCATAGAAGGACTTGACTCTTTTTCGTATTTTTCTTTGTAACCAAGACTAGTCTTGTCATTGCATGATCGCTGGTTGCTGATGAGTTCATCCAAAGTCATTGCGCTATTGAAATAGTTTTGAAGAGTTTTTCCATTTTTTACTTCCTTTCGTAAAGAAATAATTTCAGCTTCCAATTCTTCTCTTTCCTTTTTGCTTTCCTTTAATTCTTTCTTGAGTGATTCTTCAATTCATTTGTATTGTTCAACCTTGATTTTCAGATTTAGGACCTGTTCCCTTTTTGTCTTTAATTCATTTTCAAGAGTGTTGACGTGCTTCTTCTTGGCCTTGAGCTCTTTCATAACCGTGATTGCTTCATTTTGAATTCAACCTCAATCATTTCTTCTTCTTCATCAGGTGCCTCTTGCTTATTGTGCCTGGCCATAAACAATACTCTTCCATTGATTTCTTCTTTGTTATCACTGTCTTCTTCGGATGAGGAGCTGTCTTCTTTTGAGAAGATTCTTCAACCATTTATTCTTGCCTTGCTTGTTGAACTTCCTAGGAATTTTCTTTCCTTTCGTAACAACCTCATTTTTGTGAGGAAATTTGGTTGCAAAATTCCCAACCTCACCACAATGAAAACATATTTATGGAAGTTTACCTTTGAATTTTCTCGTACATGTTCTCATTTTCTGTGTGAAGTAGGAAAACTCTTTATCAGAGAATTCTTCTTCAACTTCTTCCTTTTCCTCATCTTTACAATTGCAAGTTTTTTCTTTCGGACTCTTCTTGTCCTTACTATTCTTCTTGGATAAGACAAATGTTGTTTCTAAGTGAGATGTGCCATCCTCTTCTTCAACACTCATTTCATATGCCGTAAGAATTCCATGCAATTCATCTATGTTGAGATTGGTTAGATTCGATATATCTTCCAAAACAGATACCTTAGGGTTAAATCTTGCTGGCAGGGTTTTGAGGATCTTTTAGACAACAATTTTCGTTTCAATATGTTCTCCCAAAACTTCCAATGTATTTTTGTTTCATCAACACACTAAAAATATGCAGCAATATCTTCATCTTCCCTCATTTTGAGTTGCTCAAATTTTTCCCTGAAAATTTGAAGCTCTACTTCTTTCACCTTTGAGTCACCTGCATATATATTTTCAAGCTTTCCCCATACCTCTTTAGCGGTTTTGCAACTCAATTCCTTAAGATAAATAGATTCGATAAGCCCACTGATAATAAGATCTTTAGCCTTTGCATCATATACCATATTTTTCTTACCTTGTTCATCCTGGGTCGGTGTGAAGCCTTTGTCAACGATTTCCCATACTTCATATCCTTGTGCCAACAAATGAACCTGCATTCTTCCACTCTAAAGTGCATAGTTATTTCCATTGAACAAAGGAAATCTATTCTTAGTATACTCCATGATCTCCTTCCATTTTTTAGATTGCTATTGAAGGAACCTGGCTCTAAAACCAATTGTTGGAAATTATACTGAGATGGGGGGTGAACCAATATTCCTTAGAAATTATCACTTTTAAATCTTTTTAGAGCATTAGTTAATCTTCAATTATTATTAATGTTTATGCAATAATATCAGTAAATAAAAGAACACAATAAACACAAAAATTTTAGGTGGAAAACCCCCTTTCGATCAAAAGCCATTAAATGCTTTTCTAATAAATTCTTTAGTCTTCAGCCTCAACTGAAATGAAAGCAACAACTTCCTAGAATTCTAGAAAAACATTCTTCTCCAGCTCCTTCTGGAAGGATGCCCCAATGCCCTAGTTTCTTTAGTAGTCAACTGAATGGATGCCCCAATAGCCTAGACCAACCTACCACCCTGAAGTGTTCATAGGCTCCAACCTGTAGGCGACTTCATGCACCAGCCTAACACCTCCCTTCCATCCTATAATGATTGAAATGAGACAAGAATGTGGATTCTCGTACTAGGGACAACGATCCACGGTACAATATGATTTGCAATGAATTTGACCGAACACCCAATCACACTATGACCTGCAACCCAACCATGAAATCATCCCAACAAAGACTCCTATACCTCCCAATAATGCCTTTTCGACTCTAGGCAGATTGACTCTTTCACAATAATGACTCTTCCAATGATGACACTTTTACAATTTTACAATGATGACTCTTGGGCTTGACACTTCTTCACAATATACGGATGGTTGTCATGTCTTCAAAGGATGTCCTGTTGCAATGCTTTCTTTGATTTGATATTTCTACTCTTGAATTCTTGTGTGAAGTTGTACTTGAATCTTCTTCTACCTGCATGCAAAATTTTCCTAGCGAAACCAATCCCAAAAAAAAACAAAAAACCCTTCAACTTACCTCTGCCTGCAAAACACATGTAAGTGCATAATAATGAATAAATACAAATTAAAATTACATTGCGTACCTAAAGTGTACTTGTCACTTTTGTTGTTGACTTGTTGCAACAGTAGTCAAAGACTCCCACTCTTGATATGGGCCTGGATTTTATGCAAGACTATATCCAAAATTGACCTAAAGATATATACAATAAAAACTAATGACAAAACCTAGACTTGTGATGGACCAAGTTCTAAGTACAACAACAAAGACCATTCTATCAACTATGACAAGACAAATAACATGAACTCACAACATCATATAGATTTAGAAGACTTGGTGTAGCATCAAATGTGTAGTATCAGGAATAGGACATCCGAAATGTGGTACCAAAACTAACCGCGACATATAGAAACATAAAGATATAACCGAGACCATCTATGTACTTACGTTGTCCTACAAAAACATATGTCAAAGATGATACTCATATTCCAAATGTAAAAAATAATCATAAATACCTTGTTGTAGGATACTTACCCTTGACTATTGATGTGTGGTCCTTGAATGCATGCTTTTTTCTTGCCTTCTAGGAGCTCGATATTAAATCTATTATATATATGTAATTTCAGATCTCCAAGGTCTGAAATTTTGTCTTGTGATAGTCCTCTGAGTCCTCTTTCCAAACCTGCATGCCTGATCAAGATTGGATTCTTCAAGAAAGACTTATGCCCAATCTCCCACGATGACTTGATTATAGACTGGTTCAGTAGAGCGAACTTGTACGAAGTGTCACGTGTCACTGTTGCAATCTTCAGCCCTAAAAATGCTCCTTAATAAAATAAAGTTTGTCCTATTTCTGTGAATATTTACAAAATTTGAATCCAATTCTCAGAGAGAAATTTATGACGATTTTCCCAACGTCACCTGTTTGACATGGAATTCGGGAGCCTGCAAAAACCCTACGTTATTCAGAGCATATATCCGAAAATATAGGGAACAAAGATCCGAAATTTGGTCATGAGGTTCATCAAGATTTTGGCTCAGATGGGTTTTAATTTCAGCTTTTGAAGCTTCAGAAAAAAAAATTTATAACGAAAATTCCACGATGGCCTGTTTGAAGCCACAAAATCCCTACTAGAGGAGGATATGAGGGTCATTATTTATATGAATATATTGAGCTGAGAGGGTCCTCAACAAGTGAACGTTGGAGGGATTTTAGGAGAAAAAAAACATTATTAATTATTGAATATTCAATGACTACAACCAATTATGAGTGCCATGCCACAACGCCATAGGGTTTTAGCCCACTAACTAGGGTTACTAACTGCAAACGCAAATAACTCTCGAACCGTGAAGAACTGGGAGGCGTACCATATATCAATGGAAACATATCGACGAGTAGAATCCATTGATAATATATTTGACACAAAATAATATGAGTTGTCAATTCCAAATTCCCTTTCAAGATCGGGGTAGCCCCAGGTGGTGCTTGGGTTGACATCAATGACAACCACTGATCATCATCTTCAAATTTTCTTCAATGTTGTATCCATGTTCTATTATTGGTTCTATTGTTGACGTCTCACCTGTTTCAAGTTGAGATAAATTTCCTTTTTGTTGTGCCTTATGCTTTAGAGATTCTGCACAATCATAGATCTCTTGTTCAATTGGATAAATTTCTGGGGTCTGCCTTGTTGGACTTCCTATTGGACTAACTGTTGGACTGATTATATGAGGAGGTGTGAGAAATTCTTCATCTTCAATATTTATCATTTCCAATGATTGAGTGTTTGATAATTTTGAAATTATTTTACTCCTTATCAAACTTATTCCTATGCTTCCATTATTTTTCTTTTCTACACTGTTGTCCTTTGTTTTCCTCTTTTGTTCAGGAATTGGCTGACTTGGGTTGGATTTCTTTCTTCTAAGGTATTTCTTGCTAGTTTTACGTTTATAATTTTCAATGTATTGACACAAAGGAGTATTATCTTCAATTGGGTCCTCTGGAATTTCAATCATATTTGGATCTTGGATTTCTTCTTCCACTCTTTTTTTTTCAAGGTTAGGGTTTCTTCTATTTCATTTGACCCTACTATTTGGCTCTTTTTCTAGAGCTTCTATGAAATGATTCCTTACTATTAAATCTTGCCAATTACCCCCTCTTGCTTGAAAATGTGCTTCAATCAGAGTTTTAACAAGTCCATGATGATACATAGAGTTATCTATGGACCTAGATTCTCTTTGGATATTAAGGTCCATTTTATTTAAAATTTGAAGCAGAAAGTAAGGAAGATTGATTTCAAATCCATCAAAAAATTACATCATAACCCTAGCATGATAGAAAAACATCGTTCTGAATATTCCGTCACATGTTATAAATTTTGAATCACAAGCAAAAGATTTTGCCATTTTCCTTTTAATGTTGTCACTGGGATACCTTTCTTGAAAAGTGACAAGTCCATATATGGTTCTCTTAAGAAGTGAGCCCATTCATTTTCTTTAATTATTTTGTTTTTGAAACAACTCCCTCCATTCCTTGGTAAACCTATTGCTTCAACCATAATTGACTACGTAAGGATCAATTTAACATCTCCTATTTCAACTTCTACTCCATCAAATGATCGAGCGAAGGCTTTAGTAATATTTGTTTCATGCCCATTTCTTTTGAGGAACTGAAGCCAACCCACCTGCTGTAGTTGCTCCTTAACCCTTGGATGAGCATGGAGTAACTTCACACCATTCAGTTCATAATGCACAAGCGTACCCATGGTGCATGGAGGTATTTGGCCTAGAATACTCTTTTCGACTGAAAATTGGAAGGAAATTTTAATTGAGAATTGGAAGGGAACGAGGAGAATGAAAGACTTTGAAATGAGTACAATTAATATGGGGTAGGGCTGAAATGATGAGAGGCGTAAAATATTGATGGAGGAATTCATGTTGCATTCGGTTTTTACTTGTACAACTTCCTTGATCCGATTTTAAAGTACTGATGTTATGCTTGATTTGATTAATCAAAGTTTGATGTGACAAACGATGCAATGATGAGGGGTTAAGGTCATAACGGTTAACACATTTAATAAAATTTTTGATCTTTTGTTGTTTCATCCATAATTAAAATCTAAGTTCTTACATGAAAATACAACTCAAATATTCTTACATACCTTTTCTTTTGATATTCTTCCCACTTTTAAATTTGATATCTTTCTTAGTGTTGAATTTAATTTTGATTTTAGAACTATGATTTCTCTTCTCCTTATTCTTGGACTTCCTTTATTAATTAGAAGAATGCTTCCTTATTGTTTTTGTTTTTGTTGTTTTTGCTGATGATCAATAAACTATTAATAAGAAATGTAGTTTTTTGCACCTGAAAAGAAAGAGGACAAAAGAAATAGGGACAAGAAAAAAGGTTTTTGAAAATCTAAACTGCCAAGAAATCTTGGATTTGAGTTAACATATTTTGCATGAATATGCCAACATGGTTGGTTTTCACACACCCACACACCCACACATATATATTTATTTATTTTTTCAAAAATTACAATGAAGTTGGAAGGTAAGGAGAAGAATCCTCTTCCTTAACCAACTTAAATTCAAAATTCTCTTGCAAATATTTTACAAATTCTTCCATCGTTAGTGGTTTATGATATAATCTTAATCTATGACCATTAACAAGGAAATTAATTTGTTCATCATCAATAGTTTTGATTTTGACTGCTCCATTATCAAATCTAGTGTCAATTTCATAAGGACCAAGCCAATGAGTTTGAAATTTCCCTTGAAAATATTTAAACTTGGAATAAAAAAGAAGAGCCCAATCTTTTTTCTTGAACTTTTTATCTTTGATAAAATTGTCATGCCACTTAGATCTTTGTTGTTGAAATATGCTAGTTCTTTGAATATCATCCAGCTCATTTAATTGAGCCAACCTTTGTTTCTGAGCTTCTGAGAGATCAAGGCCCCATTTGACTATTGTTATCATTGTCTCCACTTGGAATGCAATTGGAAGAAAGACTTGCTTCACATAGGCAAGCTCATAAGGAGTATGCCCAGTTGTGTTTATCCATGTGGTTCGATATGCCCATAATGCTTCTAGAAGTTTTTCTGCCCAATCCTTTCTATGAAAATGAACAATTTTTGTAAGAAATGCTTCAAGGACTTTGTTGGTAGATTTCACTCGCCCATTGGCTTGTGGTTGATATGGATTAGACTTTCGATGCTTGATTTTGTATTGCTCCATGATCTTTTGCACCAAATTTGATGTGAATTGAGTACCTTGATCTGTTACAATTTCTCTTCGAACACCAAAATGAGTGAAGATATCCTCTAAAATAAATGTAACTACAACATTTTTAGTTGCAAATAAAAGAGGTTTATCTTCTACCCATTTTGTAACATAATCCGTGCAAACAAGTATGCACCTTTTATGTTTAGATGGAGGATTTATTGGTCCAACAAAATCTAGAGCCCTTTTTTCAAAGGGTTCTATAAGCACCCGAGGTTGTAGAGGCATCTCATCTGATGGAATGGGTTTCCCCATTCTTTGAAAACTATCACATCTTTTAACGTATTCTTTGGCATCCTTAAAAATAGATGGCCAATAATATCCCAAAAGAAGGATTTTGTAAGAAGTTATTTTACCAACAAAATCTCCTCCACATGGTTCATCATACAAGCTTTCAGGATTTTAGGTACTTCATCTTCTTGAACACATCTTCGGATAATCAAATCAGGTCTAATTTTGTATAATTCCCCATCTATCCAAGAATAAGGTGCATTGGTTTTGATCACTTTTTTCTTTTCTCTAGCTGATAGTTGCGGAGATAACTTTTGTGTAGCTAAATAATTAGAAATATCTGCGGACCAAGGTGTTTTAGTAGATAGTGCGAAAATATATTAATCAATAAAGTTATCCTTATTATTCTGCAACCTAGAAAGGAAATCAACAACTGTATCTTCTTTTCCTGGTCTACCAATAATAATAATGTTGAATTCTTGTAGTAATAACAACCATATTGTAACTCTACCATTAGTAATTGGTTAGTTCATTGGATATCTTATGAAATAGTGATATGTATGAATAAAAGTCTCATAACCAGTAATGTAATAATGGAATTTATTAATGGCATGAACAACAACTAAAAACTCCTTTTCTGTTACAATGTAATTTAACTCTGCGGGAGTCAAACTTTTACTTGTATAGTAAATGGCATAAGGAGTTAAATATTTTTCTCTCAAGACAACTCCTAGAGTTGTATCTAAAGCATTAGTAGAAATATGGAAAGGAAGAGCACAATTGGGTCCTCTTAAAATTGGTGTTTTAGTAATATTTTGTTTTAATGTCTCAAATGCTTTCAGAGAGTCAGGATTCCAAGCAAATTCACAATCTTTTGTAAGAAGTTTGAAAAGTGGAGAGGCAATTTTTGTGAAATTTTCTATGAATCTTCTATAATATATAGTAAATCCTACAAAAATTCTTACATCTCTTTTGCAAATAGGAATTGAAATTTTAGAAATTACTTCTACATTAGATGCGTCCACTTTAATTCCATCCCTTGAAATATGGTGGCCTAAAACAACCCCTTCATTGAACATCATAAAACATTTCTCATGGCTTAATGAAATATTTGCCTCTTTACCCCTAACAAGAACTTTTTCCAAATTTTCCATTGCTTCTTCAAAAAGTGTCACTATATATAGTAAAATCATCGATGTATACTTCCACACAATCATGAATTAAATCACAAAAGATACCTAAAACTGCTCTTTGAAATGTGGTAGGTGCATTACATAATCCAAAGGGAAAGACCCTATAGGAATATGTTCCCCGTGGCCATGTAAAATCAGTTTTATCTTGATCTTCTGGTGATAGTTGGGTTTGATTATATCCACTAAAACCATATAAGAATAAAAAATACTTTTTATTCCCAAGGTATCTAATACTTGATCTATAAAATGTAGTGGAAAATGATCTTTTAAAGTAGCTTTGTTTAATTCCCTGTAATCAATACACACTCTCCATTTACCATTTTTATTAGGAATAATCACTAAAGGTGACACCCATTGACTATCTGATAATGGATAAATGAAATTCACATTAAGCAATTTTTGTAATTCCTCCTTAACAATTTCACTCAGATCACGATTCATCCTTCTCTGAGGTTGTCGAACTGGTTTGGCATTTTCTTCAATATAATATGATTCATGCAAGTTTTAGGATCAATTCATTTCATGTCAGTGTATTCCCATGCATAAGTAGAGGAGTCTCTTTGTAGCATTTGAATCAATTTTCTCTTTTGATATTCTTCTAGATTATTGTTAATATTCAATGTTTTATTTGGAAAATTTCTACTTGAGAATTGCCAAATTTATTCCATAGAATGTAAATCCATTTGGTGAGATGATAAATATTCAATATTATGTTGTTTTTGAAAACTTTGATCTTTGTCACGGTATGAAGAAGAATCATTATTATTCATTAAATTTACTAATTGATCTTCTTCATCTAATTATGAAGAAGTATAAATTGATTGCAAATCATCAAAGTCTTCATTATCATCATCTAACCAAATCTCACTTTCTATTTCAATTATTGTTTTTGTAGGAGGATACAAGGTAAACTTCTTAGTGGAATTTCCATCAAAGAGATACATATCACTAGATCTACAACATATGAACACATCAGTTGTAGCTAGCCAAGGTCTTCAAAGGATCTATGGATAGCCTCCTAAATTTCTTGGGAGTCAAAATCATAAAATCTATAAGATATTCCCAAGAATACAGAGAAATTGACACATCTTATAATATTCCATCCGGTTTGATAACAAATCGATCTACTAATTGTAATAACGTAAGAGTATATCGAAGATTAGGAAACTTCAGTTGTTCCATTGTTTGTTTGCTCATGATATTAATGGCTACTCCTAGATCAACCAAAGTATTTGGAATCTCAACACCATTGATATGATTTTTCACAATAGAACTACTTGGACCTAGCTATTTTTGAACAATAGGTTTTTCCATCATGATGTCAACAAATTTTCCTACCAATTGGATCTTTTTGATATCTTTTCTTTTTCTTCCTGGTTTTCTAATGCATAACTCCTTGATAGTTTTTGCAAATATTGGTATTTCCTTTATACCCTGTAACAAAGGATTTTTAATGCAAATATTATTAACCATATCTCCTCGGGTCTTATTAACCATATCTCTCTCTCTCTCTCTCTCTCTCTCTCTCAACGGAAGCAGTTCATCTAGCATATCATAATCTGGTAAAACAATTTTCCTTTATATTCCTTTATCAATCTTAAGTCTTTAAGGAAAAGGTGGATCTTGCAAAGAAACAGAAGGTTGTTTTACTAGAGGAACTATAGGAGCTTGCATTATTTGTTCATCTTTTGATAATATAGGAACATCTTTCTTTAGAGGAATCTTTTCTTGATCAAGATTTTCATCTTTCTCAGGAACTTTATTCTTTTTATAGATGACTTCCGTTTGTGGATTATTTGGTAAAACCCTACCATATCTAAGTTGAACATCACTTAGACCTAATGGGGTAATCATACAAGCTTGAAAATTTTGTCTTTCGACATTATAAATAACTTGCTGTTTTTTATTGTTTGGATTTAGAAGTGGTTGGGTAGGGATTTGATTGGGTTTTTGAGGAAATGGTAATGAAAGTTGTTGATGTGAATTTTGAAATTGAGGAAGTTGAGTTCGTTGAGGAGGATAAAATTGTGGTGGAAAAGAAGGATATGGTTGTTGGAACTGAGGAAATTGATGATATTTGCCATAATGATTTTTCCAACCTTGAGCCCAAGATGGATTTTGAGATTATGGGGACCAAGGTTTCCATGACAAGGTGCAATCCAATTATTCTGTGGTTTCGCATATGATTGAGTATTGAAACCTTGAGTCATATTCAATTGTTGATTTTGCCATGGTCTTTTAACAATAAAGCAAAGAGATTCAGCTTGACTTGTCTCAAATTCTCCTTGGAAAACAAATTTAAGGCCAGGTATTAAAGGACATTCCTTTGTATTATGATTTTCGGCACATATGACACAAATTTCTATACTATCAAGGGGACATTCTCTTAGGGCATGTTTCTTTCTACACTTGGGACAGAAAAGAGACAATGCAACATTTTCAGCTTTCTGTTTGTTTTGTATCTTAAGAGTATCTAGATGTTCACTAAGACTCCCTCAGATATCTGTTTTAAAATTATCAAGCAGTTTTCCTATTTTAGCTTTACTTACTATTCAAGTTGTAGATTTATTAATTCTAGACATCACATGATCTCTTGGATTTTTGCTTGTCCTAGATTTACCCCTAGAGATATGTCTACATAAATCACAGGTCGACGCAAATGAAAGTTGTTACACATCTCCCTTGCCCATTAAATTTATAATATCATTCCATTAATCTTTAATGGATTATAACAAAAGATATTTCAGTGTTTCATCATCCAAATTATACATTTTAGCTCTTTCGATGTTGTAAGAAAATCTTTCAACTAGATCCTCAAGGCTTTCGTCCTCTTTTTGCATCATCTTAAAGACTTCATCTTTAAGGTTATGGGGCATAAATTATCCTTGTATTTTTCTAAGAACACATTTTTCATTTCATCCCATGTTCTAATTATATGTGTTCCTAATCCCATAAACCATTTAAGTGCTCCATATTTAAGAGTTGATGGAAACAATTTCAACTTTTGAGGATCAAGTAAATAATCATAAGTTCTACATAGAACTTCAAACTCAAAAAGAAATGTTTCAGGATCCTCATGTCTCAAATCATGGAAATTAGGGATTATGGAGGGTGATATTTTCTTCATTTTAGTGGTGGTATCTTCATCAAATATGGGAAATCCATAAGGATCTGGTTCTCCCCTACCACCTCTACCACCACCTCGACCTCCACCCCCTCCTCTATTTCCTCCTCTGCCTCTTCCACCTCCAATCCTAAATTCACCATCATATACATTATGCACTTCTCCTTCTCCTTTGCCTGCCATCATAGATTCCTCAGAGCTAATATAAAGTTCTATAATAGTATATGCAACTCTTATTCTAGTTATTCTACTAATGGTATGTTAAAATAATTTTCTTCTTCTTCTTCTTCTTCACTTGGCACTTCTAATTATTGTCATAGAAGTTGTTCTCCTGTTGAAGAGAGGAAGATTAATCCTTCTGTTGGGGATGTGGGTTTGTCAACTACAACTTCTGTAGAAGAAGTTGGTGAATGTCTAGATTGGATTTCTGATCAATGCACCTCAGGAAGTCTATGTCTACCTGCCAATGATGGGATGTGAGTATGGTTGGATGGTGTGGCAGTACGAGGTCTAGGTGGAGTGAGTAGTGATGTTGAAATTGAACTTCTACCTCTACTTACAAATCTACCCCTAGAATCTCTTTCTCTATGCATAAATGTTTTTGATCATTTTTCAATTTTATTAGATTAGAGGCTCCTAAAATTCAATGCAAGAATGGAATTGTATATACACTTCCCCAACAATGGCACCAAAATGTTTGGTAAATTAATTGTCTTTAATTTACTTCATTAAATGTCAACCAGAATTTGTGTTCTTGTGAAGTGTATGTGCACTATATATGCTAAGATTTTTTTTTTCAAATTAAGTGATCTAAAAATGAAACTAATTTTAGAGATGATGAAATGGTTTTTATACAAATTGGAGAGAGAGTCAATGCACATGTTCTTTCAATCTAGAATCCTATCTAAGCTGAGCTTTTCGAAAATAAAGAATATTATCTATTTTGTAGAAATCCACACTTAATTCTAGTCTATCAAAAAGGAAATGCTTGAAGATTAAACATGAAAGAAAATGATCTAACTTACTGCAGTGGAATTGAACTCATTTTGCACTAATTGCTAAAAACAAATATTTATACTAATTGAAAAATGTGAAAGATTTTATAATGAAATGTAAATTGCAAGAAGATAAAGTTGCTTTAAAAAGGGAAGAAATGATAACGAAATAAAAAATGTGAAACTTTAAACCCAATACTGATTACTAATGTTCGTGTCCATATCTAAAATGTACTCTGTTAAGCATATATGAAGTTAGGCGTGAATGAAGAAATAACTCATAGAGACTGAAATTGAATGCTAAAACAACTAAGTAACATTGCATATAAACAAACTCTTTTTGGTATTTTTGGTTTATGAGTACTCCATAAAAAATGAATGAAACAAAATAACTATAATGAAAAGTGTTAATGTAAAACTAAAATGAAATCTTACAGCTTGCAAGAGGCCCTCCTGAAGTGCAGGGTTACTTTAATACTCAACAATTCTTCATGCACGCATTTGGAGAATAACATGAACTTGTATTAAGAAAACATAATATCAATTTCTCCACAAAAGGATTATAAACTTAATTACAATAAGCTCCAATACTACTGAGTTCTTAGTCTCGCTTACTGCTATTTATACAAATAATAAAAACAACTCGAAAGAGTTTTAGGGCAAGAATCCGTAAGTAAATATGATACATATGAGATCGATATCTAAGAGTCCAATCTCTTTATGACTTGCTATTAGAAAAGCAAGTAAAAGGAGATTCTGTATTCTAACAGTTAAGTGACTTGCTCACTTGATTATCTGCTTAAATGCCTCGCTCGTTTGATTATCTGCTTCCCATGTTTATCTTAAATACACGACTTCCAAGTTTTACTAAACCTTTGACTTCTAGATATATAATTTCGCTTAGTTTTCCAAGCAATGTCACTAGGTGGTTATCCATCTGGGAGACAAATGTCATCTTTTGACAATCTTCTTTCTTCTTTGTAGAACACTGCAACCTATCTAACAATGGATTATACTGCGGAAATAGATATCAGTTGCAGAATATACAAAATCTGGTAATTGCAAGATACTTTTGTCATAATTTCACTAAAAACATAGAATTTAAGTATGGATGATTATTACCTTATAGGTATTAATCTTGACCTTAATATGTTGAGGATTTTGTAGAAAAGTAACAAAAAATTAAAATGTAATGGTAAAAATGGTGGTCAAAAAGAGACATCTCTAGACTTCAACAAGAGGATAGCCATTAAAATTGGCCTTGGGCTAGAGAGCCAGGAAATCAGTAGGGTACTGCCAAGAGTCAATCGATACCACAACATCTTCAACAACTCCCTCATGAGCTACTGTGGATCTGTTTGCAAGCTGCAACACTATTGTGGTCTTTCTCAAAGCCACTTGGAGAGCTTTAGCATGGTTTCTTTAGTCATCACATTGATTTCATCCCCAAGATCAATAAGGGTGTCAGGGAATATAAGGCTATCAATGTGCACATCTACTATAGGGCTTCCGGGGTCTAGATATTTCGAGAAGATCACCCTCCCAAGCATCAAATCAGATAATTTCCCAACAAAATTTATGGTGGGGGTGTCCCTTTTTCTTTTCCCAATATTTTTCAAACATTTCTCCTTGATGATCTTATTATAGATGGGAACATCTTTAATAGCCTGGAGAAGGGGTATATTAACACACAAATTCTTCAATTCTCCTAGAAGTTCAACCTCTTATGGGGTGTGCTGGCTAGGGTGGATCAACCTCTTAGGAAAAGGAGGTGGATTGACTTAAGGAACACTCTCTTCCTTCTATTCTTCAAGCTCTTGAGGTGGAGAAGGTGGGTGGTTATCTAGAAGCACTCTCCCAGGCCGAAGATTGATCTCCTGGATTTCCACAAAATAGGCAGGTTAATATCTCTCTCCACTATAGAATTGTTGTGCTTGCTTATTGTTCGAGTTTGAATTTGGTTGAGTAGGCATTTGAGTTTCTTAGGTGGAGTAGGATGAGTGAGTTGTCGTTGAGGTTGGGGTGGAGGTACTAAAGCAAGAGGCTGGTTAACTTGAGGCCTCCACCCTTGTGATGGGTTGCTCCATTGAGAAGATGGGGTGGATATGGCTAAAAAGGATGGTTGATAGGTTGAGGAATATATGGAGGAGCATAAGGCCAAGAAGGAGGTGTGGACTAGGATGGATGAGTGGAAGAGTACCAAGGTTGCAAGGTTGCATTATTATTTGGATTATAATAAGAGTAGTGTGCACCTTACATGCCTCATTTATATGGTTGAGGTCCATGAGGTCTTCTTTGATTGATGAAACAAAGTTGCTCTGACCCTTCTTCTGCCCCTTGATATACAACTTTTAGTCTTGAAAAAGAAGGGCATTTGTCTCTTACAAGATTTTCTCCACAAACTAGGAAAACTTCTATGACATTCAATGGAAATTCATTCCTAGGGTGTCTTTTGGTGCATCTAAGGCAGAAAATAGCTAGTGCCCTTTCTGATTCCTCCTACTTTCTTTTGATTTGCATGGTATCCATTTGCAACACAAAGGTATACAACATTTCACTCTTGAAATCCTCCAACATGTTACCTATCTCATTCTTAATGGATGTTGTGGAGGGAGAGGAACTAACCAAGCCTTAACTAGCCCTAAACTTTTTCCTCATAGCCTTAGAGTGATTCTTAAACACAATTTTCATGTCATCATAGGATAACTGATAAATATATCCTCTAGAAAACATGTTGAGGGTTTCCAAAATATCCTCCCCGATCTCTGGAGAAGAAATAACTTGAGTGACTCAGGATCAAGGTTATAATTGACCCTCCTATAACTGAGTTGAAATCTCTCATCATAGTATTCTAGGGATTCATTAGGCCAAAGAGCCATCCTAAAGAATTATTCCTTGGTTTCTTTGGACCTACAGTAGTCCAAACACTTGCTATTGAAGGCTTGTTGCATTTGGGCCTAGGTAGTGATGCTACCCCCAGGTAGAACCATAATCTAGCGCAAGGCTACATCTTTAAGGGTAGAGGGGAATAACTTCAACTGCTGCTCATCAGAGGCATAGTCATAGGTCCTATAGACAACAAAAAATTCAAACATGAAGGTATTAGGATCCTCATAGGTTAATCCATGGAAGTGTGGAAGGGTAGTAGGGCTTATGTTCTACATTCTAGCCTCTCCATTGGTCTCTCTGATAGGGAAAACCTCACAGTTCTTGTTTTCAACCATAGTTTGGGTAGGTGAAGTGGGTTCTTCTTTGTCCCCATAGGTTCTTCAAAAATTTCAGGTTTCTCACCTAAAGGGTCTTCTAACTCCCTTGTAGTCAAAGAAGGAAGATCACAATCATCGAAGAAGAGTAAAGGTTGACTATTTGAGGGAGTGGGGGTTTTTGGTAATAATTTTCCCTAATTAGCTACTCCTACGAGGCATGAAAGAAATATTTTTAATTTTGATTTTTTTTACTTTTTTCAAAAACTGTATGTAAAATAGAAAACAATGCTTAAGCAGAAACAACATCTACTTAGACACCTCCCCGACAACAACGCCAAAAAGTGGTGAGCCCTAGTATTGAACCATGAATGTTGCAACTTCCAAGGGCTCCTCAACTCAAATTATCAACCTAGGGTTCGTACAAACTTTCAGGTGATAGTACTTTATCCACAGCAGATATGATTCCACTCATACCACCCTCAGTTATGACACTGTACCAAAAGTGATCAAAGACAATTTCTCCTACTAAATTAGAATGAAAGCTTGCTGATAAAGGTACAATTGGAAATTACTTCTAGATATGAAAGTGGAAATTCCATTGGCTCAACTTGTAAATGCTAACTAATAGACTCATTAAAGGACAAAGACTAATCTACTTGCAGAAAGAAAGCTATTTTACCTTTCCAAACCCATCAAACTACCAAATCTACTGGTAGAAAGGAAACTATTTTGGTCTTGCATAATTCACCAAATTATCAATCATAATTGCATGTACCATCTACCTAGTTCACACTTTCTTGTAAATCATTAACCTACTTACATCATACTTGTGATAAAAAACTAACTCTACTTTGTTTTTGCAATGAAGGAAAGGATTGGTTGTAGTGGCCTAGGAGCCTCCCCTGATCATAAAATCATAGTTGGGGGTCATCATTCATCTAGAATAAGTCAAATTTCTAGTGGGGGATAAAAAATTATGAAGGAAAGTGATCCTACAGGAGGCCTATAATGCTATAGGAAGGTCTGTAATGCTACACGAGGGCATTCGAGTGGTTTTTGGAGGTGAAAATGTTGTTTTGAGGGTATGGAGAGGTGGATGGAAGTTGAAGAAAATGGAGGGAGGTTGGTTTGAGCCCCTATCCAAGCTCATGACCTCTCAAAGGCCTGTCTTGCACTATGATGAGAGCCCTCAGTATGCTAGGCAAAATGACTTATAAAACAAGGTTTTGGGACAAAATTTGGAAGTGGAAGGAGAAGATGAAGGATCTCAAGATGGAAGTGGTAAAGGTGCCATTCTCTACAGATAAACCAACCCTACAATAATTCACATGATGCATCCATTTATCATTAACAAAATGAAATAACTTATAATGGAAAATATGAGTTGAATTTGAATAACATCTAATTTATGCAATACCACTGATCTAATCAATAAAATGACTTCTAAGATACATAAAGAAAATGTAAAACATGACAAATAACACTAATCTATTTCTAATAAATCATAATTTTTTTTTTTTTTGGACTGTGGTTGTGAATCCTTCCACTCATTCTCCCACAAAAGAGGTGGTGTAGAGATTGCAACCATAGGATTTTATAGATTAATCTCTACTCAAATGCAAGAAACTATTAACTGCTTGGAATCAAGAAGAAACATAAGTACAAGAAGGTGGACTAAAGCCTCTGGGTTGGGCCCAAACCCAAGGGTCTCAGCCTTCTGAAACTAACTTAGATACATATTAAAATCCAACTTCTCATTATCAAAAAGTGCAGGTCTAATAGATCACATAAAAGTTTAAAGTTACAATGTCAAACTTGAAGCTCAATAGCTACACCTAGCTGAACAAAAAATTTGAATCCTAATTAGATTTTCTTCTAGTTTATTTATACAAAATGGAAGCCGAAGAATATCCCTTGAAAGTAGGAGTGATTCCCTCCTTGATCTCAAAAATGGTGGATCTTGTCCCTCTTGAGCTTCACTTGGACTAGGAGTCACTCTGCTGCCAATGAACTCGAACTGGTGAGTGAGGATATTGTGATCCCAAGCTGATTCTAGGGAGTTAAGGAGGTGGACAAACCCCCTAGATTGTATCCTAGTTGTCTCCATTAAGCCTATGCATAGTAGTAGCCTTAAAAATTCTTAATTCTCCTGCCATTAAACCACATTAGGCCACATACTATGACAAACACCTTTTACTCCTCTTATAAAGAATAGTATAACAAAAAAATGTGAATTAATGTAAGAGAAGGATAGTTTTAAGGCTGGAGGATGGAATAATTATCTTCAAAATGTACCTACTAATGGGATTCATAAGCTACCCTTGAATCTGTGCCACTTTTTTTTCATACAAAGAAGTATATACGACTGTCTAGATCAATAACATGTATACAAGTGATTGTCTTCAATAAGATCCGCATACAAAAAATAAATTGTTGATTCTTTATAGCCACATCTCCCCCTGAACCTGTCCTGTCTATTCCTGTTTACTGTTACTCATCAAATTAAATGTTAGTAATACCCATTACAAAAATCATTATAAAGATTCACATGGATAGCTCTCCTTGAGATCATATACCACTGATCTTGTGGACCTGATAATCATCACCTGTTCCTTATGAGGTTATGTACCTCACATTTACCTCTATAGTTACTGTTAACATAATACATTAAAAAAATATACAACAGTGCGTTCCATCTTCTTTCACTTTGAATTCAATGAAGGGGCACTATAACTCTTATTTCTGCCTAAATTCTTCTTTACTTGCACCTATAATTGTCTGCATTTTTGAATCCTCTTGTTATAACCTTTTACAGTGTCTTCTTCTATAGCTTTGCATTTAGTTGATGTAAGCACAATTTTATGTCCATTATCAGCTATTTGACCTACACTTAGAATATTCTTGTTTATCCCTTGAACTAGTAATGCATCAATTGCTTTTGTATACTTATAAAGTTTGGCTTTACCTTTTCCTAGAACCTTTGTTGGAGAACTATTTCCAAGAATGACCTTACCATCTTTGTTTTTCTTGAGAGAATCAAACTTGTTCTTATCTCCAAACATGTGATGAGAGCATCCACTGTCTATGTACCATTCATATTCATCTTCAAATGGACATAGAGCAAGGGCACACTTAACTTGTTGTTCTTCCTTTTGTTTAGTATGAGAAGTGCTGATGGATCCATCTTTCTCAAGTATTTTGGAAACAATATTCTTGTCTGGTTTCTTTCCTTCTTGTTTGTGAAGATCCATTAACTTGTTCCTGCACTCTTTTGCTACATGCCCAAACTTTTTACAAGTATAAAATCTTATATGACCAAAAAAGGGAGCAGAGGAATCATAATGTTTTTGTTTCATATTCCTTCTATTGTAATTAATGGATTTTTCACCAAACATGTTGTAGGAAAAACAATATCCCTTAAAGAAACCTGAGTACCTAGGAGTTGATGATATTCTTGTGAATATTCTTATTGGATGCAAAGTGTCCAAAGTTATGATATATAAAAAATTCAACACCATTTTCCAGAGGAGGGAATCGATTGATACTTCTATATTTAGGAGCAAATGATTTACTTTGAAGATTTTCTTTCTTTGGTTATTGGATTGGTTGACTTCATTTTTGAGAGTTTCTTTGATAACCTCACGATTTCTTGCACAAGATTGTGAGCTAGATTCTCTTTTTAACATTTTCATGAAAACTAAGACTAGATTTAATGGAGGGAGATCTTTGATTGCTAAGAATATTGTCTAATATGTTTGAGCTATCTTGAAATCACAATTGCTTATCTTTTTTCTACTAAATTACCTTTTAAAACACTTATCTCAACCTCCTTTTCACCTCTAGTCTTTTCCAATCGATTTCTCAACTCAATGATTTTCTTCTTAAGCCCATTTTCTCGTTCTTCAAATAGTTGAAGAATATCCTCATATCGTTTATTTGACTTTTCAAGATCAGATTTGAGAGAGATGATTTATGCTTCTAGTCCTTCACAATAATTGGTTATTTCTCTAAGGTCTTTGATTTCTTTATCTTCTTCATTTCTTGTTGCCTCCTAAAAATTTATGAGTTTATTTCTTAATGAAGCTACTTTATCCTCCAACCTTTAATGCTGATCTTCCCTTTCCTTATACTACTTTGTCATTCCTTATTTAATTTTTTTTCCTTCTTTCAACTTGGTTTTTAATGTGGAAATATATTCTTTGTAGGCACACTCATTTACGTCAAACTATTGTAATAAATTTTGATGATCTCTATTTTCACCTGTAAGCCTTTTAAGCTCTACTTCCAGGCCCATTATTTTTTAATCTGTTTTCTCTTTAGAGTGATTAATTTCACTTTTACCCATGAGAGCAATTTTAGTTGATTCATTTTCATCTTCACTATCATCATTACTATATGAACAGGGAAATGGATGGAAATTAGAACAAAAACTAATACATTATAATTCTTTGTTACTATTGTTATGCAACCAAATCACAAAATAGAAGAAAAGATATATCAACGACTTAAAAATCAGCCTCTTCGAGGGGGAAACCTTGTTTACATTACACAAATGAACAAATATTGGATGATACTAATGACAAGACCTCCTTTCTATATATAGGAGTCTAAGGGGTCCCAATACAATCAGAGCCCACATAACAATAATATTGTAGGGGCACAACAATAACAATAGTGGGCTTCTATGGGGCACAATAATAACAATAAGGGGACTATATGGGCACAATAATACAATAAGGGGGTTGCACTAATAACAATAAAGGGTTACACTAGTAGTCTAGGGACCTAACATGCCCCTCTCCTTCAAAAAGTGTTGTCCTCAATGCTTGAGTACTTCTAGATACTTCTGTATAAAATTCTCATCCTCCATGTGGAATCTTTAGTGGGTAAGTTCTTCCACTTGATGAGATACTCTGGAATTGACCGATTTTGTAGCTATCAATTTCTTGTTTGTGAGTGCTTTAGGTTCCAATATGATTTTTCCTTCCTCGTCAAGTTCTGGAAATATTGTTTGAACTGGGATCTTCTCACCTATAACCTTGTTTAAGCATGAAACATGGAAAACTTGGTGCACTCGGGAAGATGCAGGAAGCTCCAATTTATATGCCATAGTACCAATCTTTTGTAACACCTTGTATGGACCATAATACTTTGGTGATAATTTATTATCCTTCTTAGCTTGCTTGAGGGACATTTGTTTGTATGGTTGTAGTCATAGAAATACCCAGTCACTTACATCAAAACTTCTTTCACCACGATGTTGATCTGCCCGTTGTTTCATTATATTCTGTGCCAAAGTGAGGTTATCCTTTAAGAGTATGCGAACTTGTTGTTGATGCTCGATGTGATATTCCACTGCTTGAACCTTAGAATTTTAACTTAAATATGATGTGATGGACGATGGATGATATCCACAAAGTTCCATAAATGGGGTCATTTTTGCTGAAGTATGGAAGGAAGTGTTACACCACCATTTAGCTAGAGGCAACCACTTGACCCATTATGTCTGTTTATCAGATACAAAGCAATGAAGATATCCTTCCAGACATTTATTCACTATCTCAGTTTTCCCATTAGATTGAGGATGATAATATGAGTTATGAGCTAACTGAGTACCCATACAAGAAAATAATTATGTTAGATATCTTTTTGGGATTCAACTGCGTTAAGTAAGTCATTCACGTATGACCATTTCCATGAGAGGTAGTCGTAACTGACTAATTTCTCATGATTTTTTTTTGAATAGTTCACTTAGCACTCATTACATTGGGTGATGCTCACAGGAGTGA
>APFE030665949.1:113656-124207 GCA_000404065.3 Pinus taeda
CAGTTTCCCTGCGATACCCCTTAATTCAAATTCCTTTCCTTCCCAAAAAATTTCAAGAAAAGTTTTTGAAAATTAAAAGCTATCATACCCAAAGATTTTAGCCATTGGACTCCTAGTACAACATCAACAACACCCATTGGAATGGAAAGCATTGGACTATTCAAGACATATTCTCCCATGGATAGCTTGATATTATGGAAATTTATAGAGAAATTTATTGTTCCTCCATTTGCAACCATTACTTGACACTCTAGTGCTGGATATAGGAAGCAATTCAATTCCTTGGCTATCTTACAATGAATAAAATTATGGGTACTACGCGAATCAATCAACACTATTACCTTTTTCTTCTTGATATGCCCTTCTATCTTGAGAGATTGAGTAGTGGTAATTCCTGTCAATGAATTACAAGATATGGTAAAATTCATTTCTTCTTTCTATGGAATTGGTTCCTCGTGTATATCTTCTTCTTTTGATGTTTCTTGTTGCTTTTCTTGCTCCTCTTCCCCATCTATGTAAATTTAATTTCTTCTCAGCACACTTATGACCTTTAGTGTATTTTCTATCACAATTGTAACAAAGGCCTTTTGCTATTTTTTCTTCCAATTGTTGTGGTGTCAACCTTGTAGGTGGTGAAAGGCTAGGAGCAATAACACTTCCATATTTATAGTTATGAGTGGTAGGCTTCCTTGTTGCCATAATTTTGCTTTCAATTTTTCTTGCCAACTTGTATGCCTTCTCTAATGAATCAGGTTCCCAAAGGCAAACCTCATGTTGGATGTTACCATTTAAAGTCACTATGAAGACTTCAATCCTATGCTTCTCTCAAATATCATTTACCCTTATATTCAAATTTTGGAAGTCCTCAATGTGCTCTTCCATTGAACCCTTTTTTTTGAGATTTATCAATTGGCTAAAGAAGGTGTTGCTCTTTGTATCCTCATAATGCGTTATCATTTCCTCCGTGAAAATTGACTAGGTGACAAGTAGTTTATGAAAAAAAATCCATCTATACCATACAAATTGATTTGGTTCTAAATATAAAGATGCAATATGTAACTTTTGTGGTGGTTGCACATCATGTAGATCAAAATCTTACTCCATCTGTAGTATCCAAGTTATCGTATCATTACCATACAATTTCCTCATATCTATATTTGGAATATGGTGGGTCTTCAATGCAATGTTAGAGTCTATGAAATCATGATTAACATTTCTTTTGTTCTCATCATGAGTTTCCTCTACTACCTTTTTGACATTAGGAAGCCTTTCTTGTAGTGACTTTGTCCCACCTTCCTTCAAACCTTCCGTGTATTTCTTCAAATATTCCATGTTTCCATTCAATTTTTCTTCTATATACCATTTATATTATTGATCATATCATCGATCACATTCTTCAAATCATCCTTCCAATTTTTCTTACTAGGTGTTTCTATTTTCTTGATTCGAGTCATTCTTTTTCTTTCTTTTAGGAGCTCAATCTTGAATTTGTTGTATCTTTGAAATTTCGGATCTCCAAGGTTTGAAATAGTGACTTGTGGTATCCCTCTATGTCCTCTTTCCAATTCCACCAGTTTGATCGAAATTGGATGATCCAAGAAATAGTTATGCCAAATCTCCCAAGATGACCTGATTATATACTTTTTTAGTAGAGAGAACTTGTACGAAGTTCCACGTGTCATTTTTTGACCTTCAGACCTGAAAATGATACATAGAAAACCAAAGTTTGTCCTCTTTCTATAACTTCTTACAAAATTTTAATCCGATGCTCAAAGAGGAATTTATGACGATTTTCCCAAGGTCACCTGTTTGGGACGTAATTCCAGAGTCTACAAACACCCTAACTTCCTTGGATCATATCTCTGAAAATATAGTGAGACAAGATCTGAAATTCGGATCCAAGGTTCACCCAGATTTCGGGTCAAATTGGTTTTAATTTCAGCTTCTGAAACTTCATAGAAAAAAGGTTATAGTGAAAATTCCACGATGACCTGTTTGAAGTAACGAAACCCTAGAATCCAAAGCTATGAAACCAAATGTTATGCAATCAAGTCACAAAATAGAAGAAAATATATATCAACAACTTAAAAATCAGCCTCTTCAAGGGGGAAACCTCTTTTACATTACAAAAATGAACAAATATTGGATGATACAAATGACAAGACCTCCTTTCTATATATAGGAGTCTAAGGGGTCCCAATACAATCAGAGCCTACATAACAATAATATCGTAGGGGCATAGCAATAACAATAGTGGGCTTCTATGGGGGACAATAATAACAACATGGGTACTATATGGGCACAATAATACAATAAGGGGGTTGCACTAATAACAATAAGGGGTTACACTAGTAGTATAGGGAACTAACAACTGTCTTCTTCATTCTTGATCAATAGAAAATAGGGTGCTCCTAAAGTTGAATATTTGTTGACATCTATAACTACCACTGCATATGATATATGACTTTCACCGCCATAGTTTTCTTGAACAAAATCCTTCCTTTGAGCTGCCTTCTTCTTTTTCTTCTTTCCCTTTGTCCCTGATCCACTCTCAGGTGGTTAAGCCTCTGCTGGAGTGGGGGGGGGGGGGGGGGGGGTGGATCAATATTTTTAATTCTATTTAACTTTCAATTTCATATTCTAGATTCTGTACACTATTGTTCTTCGTGCAATCAACATATGTATGCGACTCTAGTGAATGCAAACTGCATATATCCATATTACTTAATTTATCATAATTTCCATCAATGAGTTAGCTTAACCATTAAATTATTAATCCATTAACCATTCAATATGCAGTGAAGAACATATAAATCACAACACATAAGCAACACATATAGAAAAACAATATTTTAGATTGAAACTCAATGTGGGAGAAAACCACTGTTGTTGTCGTCCTTGTCTTCTTTCTTATTATATAAAGAAAAACTTCATTACATCTTGTATTGGTGTAGAATCTTAGTATCACGTAGTAACCCACCTGTAGGAGGCTACAACCTCCACTCATTCTCTAGCACCTAATGGAAGGGAGCTACAGCCCCCTAATTTCGTTTACAGGCTCCTACTAGAAGGGAGCACCTACCCCCTGAAAATTTTTACCAGTTACCATTGGAAGGAAGCTCTGACTCCCTCATTGAAAGCTCCAACCCCTAACACCCTTAGTGGACGATGTTTCATAATATTTTAGATTGAATCCACCTGAATCAAAACATCAGAACCTATAGGTGGCCATTCATCATATTTTCAAACTGGACCCACACCCATCATTATGTTCAATACCAAACTGAATAAAATCACTGAACCAACTGAATCACTATAACATAAATTAACCAATCACTCAACCAACTACTACAACCAGATCAAACCAATCTAAAACATATATAAAACATTTAGATCAAGACATCATTGACAGACAATAACAAATATAATAGAACTCATCAACTATCTTTGTCAAGAAACACTACAAACCCTAATAAAACATAAATCAAAATATATACATGATTGTTGTTAAGAATACTAGCGTATATACATGCTTATCATGTGCAACACCCGCATACATATCTCAACACATTGAAAGAAATATCTCAAAATATATACGGAACCCATTAGAGACAAATATGCATATGTACATGACCATTCATAAGTAAACCAACGTACAAATCTTAAATAACTGAAGCATACCTTCGCTTGCAGACACAACACTTATTGCACATACATTACGATCAAACCACAGATCATTTTAAACTCATTCCAACAAATCTTGCATCATTAGACACTTAAACATAAACAAGTTAGTCATTAGTACTCAATGCACTTTCATATCTCTCAGATCTGAGCCTCCTCCATGCTCCCTAGTGCACACCTATTTCAAATAAGATCACACATGAATAACCCATTTACTTGCACACCTAACACCTTAATCTCCATCTCCTTATATAACTTTTTGCTTAGCCAATACGTTCGGAAAAATTCTTTGGTAATGTTGTTAGTATTTGTTGAAGGGATCAATCCATGGTTCAGATTCTGTACGCGACTTTTACTCACAAGACTTGCATATGTACACAACCCTTCTTCATAGGAACTGTCTATACTTTCTCAAAACTTCACTTTCGTCATTCATTTGTAATTGAACTGTCATTTCTCTGTCCAAATCATCTGTAACATCTGTACCAACCTGCATTATTATCAATGTTGACATCAAGTACATCTTTATCAAGCATGTTTCCATCAAGGACAACACATTAGCGATAATGCCAATAGAAGGATGCTAAATGATTACATTGTTTTCTTCTTCATGAAATGTGACTCTACCACATTGTGTCAACTTAAAATCTAATTTATCATATGGTGAATTTGAAGGTCATGTCATATTTTCATCATCAATTGATTCATTACACGTGTCACGACACAAGGGGTAGTGAGCTTAGGAAGAAACTTCCTTGAGAAATTCTTCTATGGTCATATTAGATTCTAGATCTAAGCCTTAGAACAAAAAATCTTCTTGAGAAATCAAGAGATTGATCAATGTATATGGGAAACCATCACTATATATATATTAGTTGAGTCATTATCATTAGAATAATGGCTAGCTAAGCCTTCATTTTGATTAAGAGTTTTTATTTCATTTGACTGATTATCGAGATCACAAAATTCTTGATTAACCACGAATGTAAAAAACATCATCTTGACATAGCGATATTTAGAAGAGGGAAGAGAGATGGAAAGTGTCTTCATCCTTTTTCTCCTCTACATGTGAGATGTTATCACCACATACATAATTACTATTTGATCCAACAGATTGAAACTCAAGAGGATCTGAGGAAATTGATGGCACAACAGATTGATCGAGTAGATTGAGATATAAGGAAGCATAAGGTGTGGGTGAAAGAGGATGAGATAAATCCCTTGAAGAGAAAATACTAGCAATTAAATCTAATTCCAGATTTAGAGTATTTTAATCGATTTCATCTCGAGGAATCAACAGATCAACATGAACATTATGCTCTAGTAAGTTACTTGAACAATCCATGTCATTCCAAATAGGATCTTTATCATTGCAAGCCGATAAAGGTGGGAGCATACTATCAAGAGATTCATGAGTGGATTCAGAAAGATGTTCAATGGGTTTAGGTTGAATCTAATCAATGGGGATAAGTAGATCAATGATTTGATTTTCAGATTTCCCAATTTCAACATGGACATAAGAGAGCACTTCATTTGGTAATGAATAAGGAGAAGGATGAGAATTATTAGGGATAACAGATTCTTCCTCCAAGAGTACCTCATGACTGAGAAAGGTTTGAAAAATGAAATTGGGGATAAAATTTGCTTGGATTTGGATTCCAAGATCACCATTATTATAATATGGCTCCTTACCAAGAAGGGATTCACATTCAAATTTCTTCTATGAAATTCGAACAAAACGCCAAAATGTTTCGTCAAATAAATCCCAATTCACATATGCTTTGATAAATTAATAGCAAAGACGAAGAAATATATCAACACAAGCCTTTAATGATTCATCGGGTTTCATTCTAATTTAAATGATCCTTTTATACACACCTTGATAATCGTACCCGTTAAAATCTTCACAAATATTCTTGATGAGTTATGTTAGCGCTTGAAATTTTACCTCAGGCTGAAAAAGGCAAACCTCAAGGAAATATCAAACCATTTAGCCTCGTAGCTAGCCCTACGGGGCAGGAGAAGGCTCTCTCCAGTCTATCTCATAAAATCTCCAATAGATGAGATGACCAATAAGGTAACACTGATATTAGGCTAGTAAACTGATCAAAGAGTTTGATTTAATAAAATGATGGGGTTTTTTGGGCTGCATGGGCAAAGTCAAAACTTGAGCAGAGAAAGATAATGAATAACACAGATTATCGACTGAGGCAAGGTAGGCAAGAAATTTAACATCAAATTGAGACTAAATGGGATGGCAAGACTGGTGAGGAGCTAAGGAGGGCAAACAATTACTTTGAATCCTCCTTAAACAGTAGAAAACATTGAACATGAACAAACTTATAGGCAGAGCATATAATACTATGAATTCTACCTAAACACTTCATTTATTCACTCAGAAATGATTATGAAGTGAAATGAAACATAACAGATTACATATGAAACAGAAGAAAAACTTATGCTAACTTTCATACCACAGGAATCTCAGAAGTCAGAGCTGTGTAATTTCATTAAAAATCTCTGTCAATGACTGTACAATAGAAGCTCTCTTTTTCTCCACCAGCTCTCAGCACTCAGAACTCTCTCCTCTCTTTTTTCAAATGATTTTTTTTAATATAATAAATACATGATGCTAAGGGAAAAAACAAATCGACTCCCCAAGACCAGGGATTTGTCTTTTCATTATTAATAAATGAAACTAAAAAGAAAACAATCAGCGCTTTCTGAAGAGAGAATAGCGCTCCTTCCACTCGAATCTGTTGAATCTGGTGAATAGGTGGCATTACAGGTGTCACTCCCATTTACTGAAAATAAGCATAGGCAAATCACATCTTTTTCTCTGCCACTTTTCACACTCTGGAAATTGCAACTGCTCTCCAAATTTCTGGAAATGCATTGGCACTGACGTGTCTCTTAACAACCAGCTGTAAGATAGCATGAGATCGTGAAGACTCCCCATTGGCACCTGTTGAACCAGTACTTTGGGATGCATTTCCTTTTTCAATATAATCCCTCACAACCTAAACATCTGAGATTTAAAATTCTTGCAAACCAACAATGCAAACTTGTTGTCGGCCATCTAATTTGTACATCGTGACACTCTTCATGTTTTTGTAGTGTTCACGTGCTTCCTTCCGCAAATCAACTAACTTTAATAACTCCCATTTTCTGTAGTTAGAGCCCCTGCGCACAAGCTTTTATGATTTATCTCTTCCATACGATGCCCAGCTACGCTGTATAACAGCTTCTCTGACAAGTCCGTAATATACTCTTTGTCCAAGTTCTAAAGCTACTGTTGAAAAATCTGAAGTCTGAAGAGCTACAGTGAGCTCTTTATTTGTGATCCAAATAGTCAATAATGGTTCGAATTTATTGACACTTTGAGAAGTGATTTAGGACAAGTCCTAAAGGGATGTTCTGAAGCACAACACTCTATAAATCCAAGACTACTTATGACCTGAGCAATTGACTGTAGATTAATCAAATTTTTGGACTGTGTATAACTCAGTGCCAATCCAAATTGACTGAAGTGACAATAAAGATCAGAATTGTATGTTTCGAATCCTTTATGACAGAGACAAATATTGGGACAAAAATCTGTGGTGAGACATCATACATAAAGTCGAAATCTAGAAGAAAGAATTATGATGTAAGTTTTTGTGACACAGTGATCCAAGTTCGTGTAGCATATCTCTCAATGATGATGTGAGTTCCAGTGGTACCATCTCTTTAATACACTGTTGTAATCAAGACCCCAAGGAAATCGACTTTTTTATCTCTCTGTCTTTCTGCCTTTGTTACAGCTACATTAAAGTCACATGGATCCACTCGATTGAGAATACACATATACAACCAACCAAATGAATGTGTCCTCTGAAATTTGAATCTTTGCTACAAGAAAAGCTCACACGGTCATCAAGGAAGAAGAGCGCTCAGTTCTGTGCAAACAATGGTTTAGTCTCTCCTCAAAATGTACCCAGAAAACATAATAGAGGCCAGTTGCCTCAACCAACAAGGGAAGACGGCTCCCACAACTCCAATCCATCCTTCAAACAATGGTAGTCGCACAGCCCACCACAATAAATACAAACCTTTCCTCGAAGATGAAACTCTTGCTCCTTATTAAGCCATAAACCTTCCATTTATTACAGTCAACATGGCCCTTGGTAACAGTGAAGAAATTTGCCTTTTAGCTAAGAGAGCAGTGCCAGCACACTCTGTTTCGGCAAAAAATGCCTCCAATACGAATGCAACCACCAGGTTGACAAGAAGCAACACCGTTATTACATAAAAACTGATGAAGTACAGCAGTGCGCATGGCGTTCCAATAATTTGCACATAGCCCTTCATCCAAATTCAAGGAAATACCAGTTCCAATAATGCCTGAAGCAGTTAAACCACTATGAAATTTGTCTAGTGCACTAGACAGTTCAACAATCTGTTCAGAATCTCCAATATTTCTCATTTGCTGACCATGGTATGATGATACAGTCCCTTTGGTTTCACTAGAATCGATTCGAAAAGAAACAAAGTCCTGCCTTCCTTGAATTTCATCTGGAATGCAAGCTGCCATGTTGCCATTTTCTAACCCCCTAAAAGGCTTTAACCCATGCACTGTAGACATCTCATCAATCATACTTTGAGAAAGAACCTGAGATTCAGATTGAGTACCATCATTTATTGCATTATTGAGCTGCATATGGGAAAAAGCCTGAGCTTCACAACTGTTTTCTGCAATGTAGCATAAAGTGTTTTCTCTTTTAGAATTAAATCGATCATTTCCATGACAATCATTCTCAGACTGGTTTTGCTCTAAGGCAAATGAGATTGTAGATTGCTCTTGACCAGGGTTTCTATCTCTATATTGATCTTCTCCGCTGCTGTCAAAATAAGCATGAGAATGTTCGAATGGACTTTCAGAAATGACTCTAGGACTATAACTTGGCTGGGTTGATATGCTTAAAAAATGGACATATTATAGTTCTTCTACCATAAGAACCTCAAAGAAATACTCGACAAACAGGACAGGTTGAGTGTTGCCTTAACCATACATCAATACAGTTAATGTGAAATGCATGGCCACAGGTAGGCAAGACCCGCAATATGTCCTTCTCTTCATATTCTCCAAGGCATACTGTACATCTTATTTATCTTGAAATCATGACTATCATCAAGCTCATAAACTTGTGCAGTAAATCCATTTCCCACATCCATAATAAGAGCCCACAAATTTGAGCAAGAAGCTCACTACTGGTAAGTCTTGTATCAGCCACATTATAGTGACATCTCTGTTTTCATCAGCCGACGAGCATTATAAACACTGATCCATTGTGTAGAAGGCATACCAAGCCGAACCTTCAGATCAAGAACTGCTTCAGGAATTACCTACATAATGTAAATCCATGTGCCAAGAAGTCTGCAGCAGAGGTTAAGCAACAAGGCCGCAGGCATATGCTTGTCAAGAGATTAAAGTATGTCTTTCATTCCAGCGATCCCTTGGCTAAGTAACCAAATCTGAGCACCCAAATGTATGGAGAGTTGTAGAACCAAATGGCAACTGTAACAACAGCTTCTAGACCAAATCAAACAATGGATATGATTGTTGATGATGTTTTGAATTGTGCTTGTGCAAGGATAGGAGCTTGAAGTCGTTGCTGCCTTTTGAAGAGCTGGAGGATAAATTTCATATTCTAAAGCACCACATTTAATGATTTCTTCTTCAAAACAGAGTTTTGAAGAAGAATCAATCTCACACTGATATAAGACGAAGTCTAACATCGGCTCCACTTGGGATGGCAGCTGCCTCTCCGTGGAGGTGCCAAGAACCGCAGAACTTTAGGAGAGCAGACAGTGCCTCCACCCATTGGGCAATGGAGTCATCATTGACACAACTAAAACTGAACTCAAACTGATTTGATCTCAAGACTGAAATGACTGAAAAACGACTTAACAATCTTCAAGCAAACTATAACAAGGTGCTGCCCTTATGGCTGCTTATTTATTTACAACATCTACTCTAATCTGTTGTACAAACAATAGATCAGGTAATACTGAAATGCCAAATTAACCATTCAAGTAAACCTAAAAATGATGCCTCTCGAGAATGCTCCCATCAGGACACAAATGCAATTGCTGACATCCCTTTGTGCAAGTAATGAGCCTGGTCACGTACAAGACAGCCTGATCTGTCAATCAGAGTGAAAAACATGTCCATATATGCCGCAATAGGATCACGGAAGACAGACTTTGTTGGCTGCCCCAACTCTGCAATACATACTTCCAGCTGCACCTATAGGCAAGTCTATGATTTCTTGTTTCGATGGAGGAAGGATTTCTAAGAACTTTTTAGGGTCTTGGAAATCATATGACTGGATCTGCTCATCTAACCATTGAATCTCCTCTTCAATTCTTTCAACAATTAACTCACACAATTTAATTTTGAAAGGCTTTGAAGATTTCAACAAATGAAGCCAGGCACTGTAAACATCTTCATCTAATTCAGTATCTGCTAACACCTTTCTTATACCTTCTACAGCTTCACACGGGGCAGGGTTTGCCACATACCCTTCCATTGCATGAACGGATCAGCAAGCACTGAACTGTCTGGATCGAGTTGGAGTCGCCAGGTGAATGGTTCATCCTGCATATGTATCTGAGTGCTGTCCACCATCAACATCAGATTTGCACCTTGATTGCATGTAATGGGACGAGACAATCAACAAGTCGAATGTTCTCCCCAGTATGGTCGCCAGTATGTTAGCGCTTGAAATTTCACCTCAGGCTAAGAAAGGTAAACCTCAAGGCTACATCAAACCATTTAGCCTCGTAGCTAGCCCTACGGGGCAGGAGAAGGCTCTCTCCGGTCTA
>APFE030665952.1:8809-39309 GCA_000404065.3 Pinus taeda
TATATATATAATGTTGTATTTTTCCTAAAATGGTGTTTTTTTTTTTAAGGCTATTATTATAAAATGATGCAATTGGAATACTTCATTGAAAATTTTTGGTTGTAATGGTATAAGTGCTTTTAGGTTAAGATTTCAAATGAGTTATAACATTTGAAAACAAAAATTGTTCTTGGTAGAACCACTCTTTGATTTAGATGCTTATTTCTAAAGTTTTTTTTTAGTCATGAAATTTGGTTTTTATTGCCATGTTGAAAAATGTTGAAATGTTAACCCTAAGAAAACCATGCTATCTTTAGCACCACTTTTTGATTTAGGATTATTTTTTAATGGTTTTTACACAAAACTATGGATTTTCAAGCCCAAAGTTCTCATTTTTAGGTCACAATTTTTGTTAAGTTGGTATCTTTGTTCTTATGAAAAAATTAGTTAAGGGGTCAATCTCAACATGAGTACCTCAAACTTCATCTCTCCCTAAAGAGAATTTTAAATCATCCCCAAGATAACCCTATTTTTCCTTAGAACTCCCTTCCCCAACAACTATGTCCAATATAATTTTCTTATGACATATGACCCTTAAATGTTTAGGACTATTAGTTCCATCCCTATCTCCTAACAAAAACACATAGTGCCTAAAGTTGAGGAAAAAAACCAAGTAAGTGTGGAGTAATTGGTTTACTTGTCATTAAATGGAGACTTCAAAGAGTCTTGACCTAAAGGAATAAAAGCATAAATTTGGTGAAAGAATTTTGTATAGAAATGGTTTGGTATTGTGAAACAACCTTAACTTACTCCTTGAGCTCCTAAGGGTTGTGCACCTTCTCATTAGATTTCTTATGAAATTCAACCTTGGTGCCTTAACTTAGCTAAAATTGTTGGCGAATTCTTTGAATCCTAGGTTGGGAATTATATAGAGGCTGGTTCGGTTGACTCTTTCACTCTTTATTAATTGGATCTACTCTTTGAGTATTTAGGCACTTAAATATCATAGCAAGGTTTGGCACTAAAACAATGCAGTTGTATTACTGTGCTAGTACATAAAAACCCTCGAGTGTTTCCACTAGTAACCAAACCTTTATACCTTCCCTTGGCATCAAGGAAACAAAAACCCCAACCTCCCAAAGCAACTTTTCCAGGTTAGAAACCACTTTCCTTGTTCTTACATAGTTTCCTATGACAATAAAATTCATGGACTATAAACTTGGATCAATGATTTTCAGGATATTATTTTAGAGGGGTGGCCTAACCCTATAACATTTAAGGTTAGGAAAAGCATAAGGGAAGAGAAAATGGGATTATAAATGGTCTAAGAACCTTTGTTAGATGATACTATTTTCCTTTCGTCATTTCTATGGTTTCCCTTTCTTATTGTAAGGAAATGTTTGATCTTTTCCCTTATTTAACCCTTATCAACCTTTATTTAGGTTTAGTCATAAGACTCCCTCCAAATTCCCACCATATTCTTAACATAAAACTCATTCATTATTGATCTATATTGGATTAATATTGCTTTTCATCCATCTCAATGCATTCAGAGTGGAAAAAGCGGAGGAATCAACTCACGAAAACATTTTTACCTACAAGACCCAGTTTGGCAAAACAAGGTCTAAAACCTTCAGGGAGCATTTTGAGGCATCAAGTGATGTTTTTGGGGGTAAAAAATTTTCTCTTCAAGGAAACACGTTTTCATGCTATTCTACACACAATGATCTTTCCAACAACACAAGAATCACCTCCATCAGTGATCCAAGAATTTTCATGAGTACTCTCAAACAAAAATCCCCATCATACACGACCTTTTAATGACGCTTACATTTTCTTGTGAAATCATGAGTAATGCATATTCTAGAAAACTTTAGCAAACCATCAACATCAAAGAAGGAACAAATAATCATGAAACACACATAAAAACATGATATGATAACGAAGTTCATCTAGTGTGGACTATGTCTCTGGGCCAGGTGTCAAGAGTGGGGAGGTCGCTCAGTAGTTGCTGCAAGAAGATGATAAGTACATTATGTCATATTTGTCAATACAAGGAAGAACCCCCTTATCTAGAGTGGCATGTCTCTCCATGAGATGTTCTCCTATAAGAATTCTCACTCATAAAGGCTCTCCTCCAACATGACAAATGAATAATCTCTGACATAAAGTGGCATATAATGATCCTCTCACAAAGTCGCATACATGGATCTCAAATTCAAATCATCATCTCAACAAAAATAAAATGAACATATGACAATAATGCACCTTTTACCTCCAACTTTGGGAACAACTTGAAAATTGACTACTTGGATGAAGAAATAGCATGCACCATCATGTTCCTTATGAAAAACTGTGAAATTTGAGTATAAACTCGACCCCTTTATGTCTCAGTCAAATATGGGCTTCCTGAGAATCTCAAAGATTCCTCAAATATTCTCTTCTGTGGGTTGACTGAAATTCAGTTAATTAGATGAAGAAACTAATCACACCATTATGTTCCTTACAAAAAATTGAGTTAGGTGAGTATAAAGTTGGTATGATTATGAAACTGTCAATTTTGGACCTCCATGGAACCTTTCAGATTCCATGCAAATTCTTCTGTCAAGGTTCCAACTTCATGGTTTCATCCTCAACATTATTCCTTTGGAAAATCCACTGCTCATATTAGTAAACTGATCACACCATTTGAATCCTAGCGAAATTCTCATCAATTTGAGTATAAACTTGGCATATTTCCGACTCTGTAAAAAACAAGCTCCAAAGGAATCTTACAAATTTCTCACAAGATTCTCAAGTTCATGGTTCCACTTCCTCATTCTACGTGCCCACTCACAATTCTTCTCTTACTCTGGCTTCTGCACTCGACGTTCTCCATTCAAATGGGAAAAAGAGCATTTTACAAATATTTGTGGCCATATTTCTTAAAGCCCGAGAGATGACACTTTGTTTTAATCTCGAAAATTAGTTGGGGGTGGTTCGGGTTCCAACGTACAATCCATCCGTTCATTTTTGACATTGTTTTGAATTGGTGGCATGGTATTGGTTGGGTAGTCATGTTTTCAGACTGCCTGTTGGGTGGGCCGACTGATTTGGCTGGGCGGGTTCAATTCCCGCCAACCCCCATCCAAATAATGGTGTGCCATTCTATATATATTAATATTATATATATATATAATATATAAATATGTATGGGAGGGTGGTGGCCTGCCACCCATTGTTTTTAATATACAAATAATCTAAAAACTATCGACTAGATTTTAGGGGTTATTGGAAAAATTAAGTAGGTGACAATTTCAACAATTCTGACGACCATGCAGTGCCAAATTGTCGTTGTGTTAGTGGCCGCGAAATTTGGCTAGACCTCCATTTTTAGTGGACCTCCAAATTTAGTTAGTGATCTGCTAAATTTAGTTAGTGGGGCCAAGTTGACCAAAACTTTGATTACAAATATCATGAGCATACAAACTTAGATTTCAGTGTTGCTTGCACCATTGGAATCAGGACGACGAGCTCTACATTCTATTCCTAGTTTCAGTGAAATATGAAAACTTTTATTTGTGAGCCTTTCAGGAGCCACCTGGATCATTCCTCCCCAATAAGGAGATTTTGGTCCTCCAAAATCATGAACACTATCTGTAATTTGTTGTACTTCCTCGCTTTCCCAACAAGTTCCCTTACAGGCACACTTCCTTCTCCTTCACCTTTTTATTTCAGAGCCATGAGTGATGAACTGACACCTGTACTCTATGCAAACATGTAGTACATATCTTGAAAAATACATGTTTAATTACAAGACCTATCATGACCCAAACAAGCCCCATAATTGCCAAGGGTTTATAACACACTCTTTGGTCAAGTTTACATCAGAATAATAATAGCCAATACCCCGACTATTAACAAAAGGCCAATACCATCATCATGTTGAATTCATAAGTGATGGCAAACACTTAATCACTTTTACAATCATTTCACAACATGTGATTTACAAATTGCAGCCATGACAATCTACTATCTCTAATAAAACCATCTCTCACTCAACCAAGTGAATGGATCATCTCCCTGTAGCTAATACACTTGTTGAACAACTTCATCGGCTGGTTCCTACACAGGTGATTTTTTGTTCTTGAGAAGTTACTTTATATGGAACCTACAACATGTGGCTCTCTGATGTCCACCTCATTTCCAATGACTGCGAAAATTATTCTTCCTCTAGACTTGCTTAACCTTCTTTCTTTCTTGATGTGGAGAAGGATCTTCATGTATTTTCCTCTTTCTTGTTGCCATTCTCTTCCAACACTTGGAAACAACATGGTTATGCAAGCCACAAAAAGAACACAAATTTCTATGCCATATTTTATGCTCATCATTATCAATCTTTTTGTAATCAAAATGGACATTATATTATTGAGACTTTGTATACTTGATTTGGTTGTCTCTAGTGCAATATTGGAAATGAGAGTTTCCCTTAGCTCTTCCTTTGCAATGCTTACTATCACAAGAAGACTGGGATGTGCTCTCAACATCCTCTTTCTTCGATGGCTGTGCAATGACTTGGAAGCTTTTGCTACATTCAAAAATCATCATTCAATGTACCCCATCTTGGTGAGGAGTCTCATGCCAATTCTTGAAAGAAGTATCTCCATGCTTCCAATGGAAATAACATCATGTGAAAATGAAATTGAAGAACTATTAACACTGTTTACCTCAACTGTTGATTCTGAAGTAGGTGATGATGGATTCGCTAAGCCTTCGTTGCACTTCAAAGTTTCCAAGGCCTCTTTCATGGCTTGTAATTGAAGTTATGATCTCTACATCTCCTCTTATGCTTCCTATAGAAGTCTCCTCAATTCAACATTCTCTGATTGAAGGGTTTCGTTGATCTCTTCATCTGAATGATGAGAAGAGGATGAAGGCGAATAATATTCTCCCGAATATGGATATGGATCATCGTCCTCTGCTGTCTCTTTCTCCTGTTCCTCTTTTACCATTTTCTCCTCATAATCTACAAACAATATATATACCATGCTTTCCATCCTATAAAATGCTTCCTAGAGGTATTTGTTATTGTCCATTTTCCTTCTTGTTGCACACTCAATTCGCAATACTTGGAAGAAAGGTCAGACCGCTCTGATACCACTTGATCTATGATTTTTTCGTGAATGATTTCAAATAAAAATCCCCATCATACATGACCTTTTACTAACAATTACATTTTCTTGTGAAATCATGAGCAATGCATATTCTAAACAACTTAAGAAAAGCATCATCATGAAAGAAATAAAAAATAATCATGAAACGCACAGAAACACACGATATGATAACAAAGTTCATCTAGTGTGGAGACCACTTCGGTAGTTGCTGCAAAAAGATGATGAGCACATGATGTAATATTTGTCAATACAATGATGAACCCTCTTATCTAGAGTGGGATGTCTCTCCATGATACATTCTCCTATAATAACTCTCACTCATAAAATCTCTCCTCCTGCATGAAAAAAGGAAAAATCTCTCACATAAAGTGGCATTCAATGATCCTCTCACAAAGTGGCATACATAGATCTCAAATTCAAATCGTCATCTCAAGAAAAATCAATTGAACACATGGAAATAATGCACCTTATAACTCCAAGTCCAGGGACAACCTGAAAATCAGCTACTCAAATGAAGAAACAACATGCACCATCATATTTCTTGCAAAAACCTGTGAAATTTGAGTATAAACTTGACCCCTTTTTGTTTGGTCAAATATGGGCTCCCCAAGAATCTCAAAGATTCCTCAAAGATTCTCTTATGTGGGTTGACTGAAATTCGGCTACTCAGATGAAGAAACCGATAAAACCATTGCATTCCTTGGGAAAATTGATTCAAATGAGTATAAAATTGGTCTGGTTCTAAAACAATCAATTTTGGGCCTCTAGGGAATTTTTAGATTCCATGTAGATTCCTGCATCAAGTTCTATCCTCAACATTCTTCCTCTAGAAAATATGCTACTTAGATTAGAAAACCAATCATGCCATCAAACTCCTAGCAAAATTCTGATCAATTTGAGTATAAACTTGGCATATTTACGACTTTAAAAAAGATCAGCTCCAAGGGAATCTTACAGATTCCTTGCAAGATTCTCAAGTTCATGGTTCCATTGCCTCATTTTTCATACCCGCTCAGGGTTTTGATACTTCTCTAGGTTCCATGCTCATAGCTCTCCATTTGAGTGGGAAAAAATGTGTTTTACAAATATTTGTGGTTAGATTTCTCAAAGCTCGAGAGCTAGAACATTGGTTTAATCTAGAAAATTAGTTTGGGGTGGCCTTGCTTCCAACCTATTGCCCACCCATTTGTTTTTGGCATTGTTTTGAATTAGTGGCATGTTATTGGTTGGGTAGTCATGTTTCGGGGCTGGCCGATTTGGCTAGGCGGGTTCGATCCTTGCCGATCCCCATTCAAATAATGGTGTGCCATTATATAATGGTCATTGGCCATATTAAATATGTTATATATATACATAATATAACAGAGGGGGGGGTTTGATGGGGGTGGTCTCCCGCTACCCCTTTTTTATAATTTTTTTTTAAACAAATAATTCAAAAACTGTCGGTTGGATTTTAGGGGTTACCTGCAAAATTAAGTAGGAGATAATTTCGCTAGTTCTGACCATCGTCCAGTGCCAAATTGTCGCTCCAGTGGCCACCAAATTTAGTCATACCTCCAATTTTAGTGCACCTCCACATTTAGTTAGCGACCTGCTAAATTTATCCAGTGGTGCCAAGTTAACCAAAACTTTGATTGCAAATATCTTGAGCATACGAACTTGGATTTGAGTGGCATTTGCATTGTTGGAATCAGGACGATGATCTGTATGTTCCGATATTGGTTTCAATGAAATTTGAAGACTTTGATTTTTGAGCCTTTTAGGAGCCACCTAGATCATTCCTCCTCAATGAGGAGCTTTTGGTCCTCTAGAAGCATGAACACTATCTACAATATGTGGTACTTCCTCATCTGCCCAACAAGTTCCCTAATAGGCCACACTTCCTTCTCCTTCACCTTTGTCCTTCAAAGCTATAAGTGATGAACTGAAACCTGTACTCTATTCAAACATGTAGTACATCTTGGAAAGTACATATTCAATTACATGACCTGTCATGACCCAAGAAAACCTCATACTTTCCAAGAGTTTATAACAAACTCTTTGGTTAATTTTACATCAGAATCATAATAAAAACAAATACCCCAACTATTAACAAAAGGCCAAAAAAATCATCATGTTGAATTCATAAGTGATGGCAAACACTTCATCACTTTTACAATCATTTCACAACATATGATTTACAAAATGCAACCATGACAAGCTACTATCTCTAATAAAACCATCTCTCACTAAAAAAACTCAATGTATTATATCCAACTGATTCACTTGTTGAACAACTTCACTGGACGGTTCTTGCACATGCACTTTGTCTTTCCTGAGATGCTACTTTGGATGGATACTCTAACATGTGGCTCTCTGATGTCCACCTCTATTGCAATGATTGCAAAAATTCTTCTTCCTCCAGAACTACTTGACCTTCTTCGTTTCCTGATGTGGAGAAGAGTCTTGATGCCTTTTCCTCTTTCTTGCCTCAATTCTCTTCCAACACTTGGAAAAAACATGGTTATACAAGCCACAAAAAGAACACAATTTTTTATGCCTCAATTTCTTCTCATTATTATCAATCTTCTTGTAATCAAAATTAACATTAGAATACTGAGACTTTTTACACCTCATTTGGTTGTCTCTGGTACAAGCCTGGTGATGAGATCTTTCCTTAGCTCTTCCTTTGCAATGATCACTATCACAGGTAGACTGGGATGTGCTCTTAGCATCCTCTTTCTTCGATGGCGTCAGAAATGGCTTGGAAGCTTCTTTTGCCTTCAAACATTATCCTTCAATGTACCCCATATTGGTGAGGAGTCTCACGCCAGTTTCCGAAAGAGGTATCTCCATGCTCCCAATGGAAATAACATCACGTGAAAAATTCTGAAGTAGGTGATGATGGTTTCGCTAAACCTTCGTTGCACTTTAAATTTTCCAAGACCTCTTCCATGGCTTGTAATTGAAGCTACAATCTTTTCTTTTCCTCTTCTGCTCCTTTTAGAAGTGTCCTCAATTCAAAATTCTCTGCTTGAAGGCTTTCATTGATCTCTTCATTTGAATGATGAGAAAAAGATGAAGAAGAATAATATTCTCCCAAATATGGAGATGGAGCATCGTCCTTTGCTCTCTTTTTCTCATGTTCCTCTTTTTCCATTTTCTCCTCATAATCTGGAAACATTATATCTACCATGCTTTCCATCTGGTAGAAGGCCTCATAAAGATCTTTGTTATTCTCCATTTTCCTTCTTATTGCACACTCAATTCACAATCCTTGGCAAAAAGGTTAGACCACTCTGATACCGCTTGATCCGGGAATTTTTTATAAGTGCTTTCAAACAAAATCCCCATCATGCAAGACCTTCTAGTGACACTTACATTTTCTTTTGAAATCATGAGAAATGCATATTCTAAACAACTTCAACAAACCATCAACATGAAACAAGGAAAAATTAATCACGAAACACATATAAACACATGATATGATAACATAGTTTGTCCAATGTGGACAACGTCTGCAGACCGAGTGTCATTAGGGGAGTTTTGAGGTCTAAAATTGGCCTCCTAAGGAAATTATAAAATAATAGTGGAAATAATAAAATAAGATTAGATTACATCATCAAATTTTAGAGAGAAAAAAGAAAAAACTATTTTTTCAACTCGTATTTTCAACTTATCTCCCTATGGGTTTACTCAAATTTTGAGCGGAAAAACTCGTTGGATGCATAATTTGATTGCTCATCCAAGGAGTACCCATGTTGCATACTTTCGATGGACCCTACTACACAAAAAATGAGAAATACATGAAAAACGTGATTTCAATCACATTTTTTCATGTATTTCTCATTTTTTGTGTAGCAAGGTCCATCGAAAGTATGCAACATGGGTATTCATTGGATGAGGAATTAAAATTTTCATCCAACGAGTACTCCCACTCTAATTTGGGTATAACCTTAGGGATATAAGTTGAAAATACGAGTTGAAAAAGTAGTTTTATTATTTTATTATTTTTTAATCTTTTTATTTTTTTACTCCAAAAATGGTGAATCATCCCCCATGGTTGACATCATCACCTTGAATCCTATTGGTTCTTATAAAGTTTATTTTGGTTGTACATTTTTCTTAGGAGGCTCATTTTAGACCTCAAAATTCCCCTAATGAAGGAGTGGGGAGGCCACTTCATTAATCGTTGCAGGAAGATGATGAGTAGATGATGTAATCTCTAGCAATACAAGGATGAACCCCCTTATTTAGAGTGGCATGTCTCTCCACAAGACGTTCTCCTATAAGAACTCTCACTCATAAAATCTCTCCTCCATCATGACAAAGGAACAATCTCTCACATAAAGTTACATACAATGATACTCTCACAAATTGGCATAGATGGATCTCAAATTCAAATCATCATCTCAGCAAAAATCAAATGAGCGCATGGAAATAATGCAAAGTATACCTCCAAGTCTAGGGACGACCTGAAAATAAACTACTTAGATGAATAAACAACATGCGCCATCATGTTCCTTGTGAAAAACTATGCAATTTGAGTATAAACTTGACCCCTTGTTGTCTCGATCAAATTTGGGCTCCCCGAGAATCTCAAAGATTCCTTAAAGATTCTCTTTTTTGGGTTAACTGAAATTTGACTACTTACATGAAGAAACCAATCACACAATAATGTTCCTTGCAAAAAATCGAGTCATATGAGTATAAAGTTTGCGTGGTTCTGAAACTGCCAATTTTTGGCGTCTAGGGAATCTTTCAAATTCCATGCAGATTCTTGCATTAAGGTTTTGTCATGAACATTTTGCCTTTGGAAAATAATATTCTTAGATCAGAAAAATGGTCATGACATCAGAATCATTATGAATTTATGATCAATTTCGGTATAAACTTGGCATATTTCCTACTCTGTCAAAAATTAGCTCCAAGGGAATCTTACAAATTCTTCACAAGATTCTTAAGTTCATGGTTCCATTGCCTCATTTTTCGTGCCTGATCAGGTTTCCCCTCTTGCTCTGGATTCTGCACTTAGCCTATTCGAATGAGCAAAAATGTGTTTTATAAATATTTGTTGGCAAATTTCTCAAACCGTGAGCGCTGCCACATTGATTTAATCTCGCAATTTAGTTGGGGGTGGCTTGGGTTCCAAATCGCAACCCACCCATTCGTTTTTGGCATTGTTTTGAATTGGTAGCATGTTATATATAAGATATTATATATATATATAATATATATATAATATATATATATATATATTATTATATATAATAAATATATATATAATATATATATATATATAATATATATATAATATAATATAATATATATATATAATATATATCATATGTATGATGGGAGGGATTGGCGGGGCTAGTTGCTTGCCACTCCTTTTTTTAATATTTTTTTTTGAAACAAATAATTCAAAAACCGCCCAATGGATTTTAGGGGTTACCGACAAAATTAAGTAGGTGAAAAATGTTCTAGTTTTGACCACTGTGCAATGCCAAATTTCTACTCCGATAGTGGCCTCTAAATTTAGAAAGACCTCCAACTTTAGTGGACCCTGAAATTCAGTTAGCGACCTTCTAAATCTAGCTAGTGGGGCCAAGTTGACCAAAACTTTGACTACAAAAATCTTGAGCATATGAACTTGGATTTGAGTGTCGTTTGAACCATTGGAATTAGGACAATGAGCTCTACATTCTAGTCCTAGTTTCAATGAAATCCAAAGGCATTTATTTTTTCACCTTTCAGGAGCCACCTGGATCAATCAAAGCCTATATGTGAAAGTTATTCTACTCATAATTTGACCTTCTTGTTTTCACATCCATAATTTAAGAGGGTGTCGCGTCAACCCCCATTAATCTTAGAAAAGTGGCTCACCACGTGATTATGATGTAAAATACTCTAGAAGAGTCTATATTGTAACTCTGCTTAAGAGTTGAGGTAGTCAAACTTAACCACTAGTGGGCTATCGAGTTGAGTTATAATCATGCCATTAGGAGGAAAAGGGATTTGATTCTTTCTAGTGCATTTGTTCCATAAATAAGAAAAATTATCCAAGAGGGATAGGAGATAGAACACACAGAGAGGATTTGTGCACTATAGAAACCCATGGGCTATAAACCATACTTCTTTGTACTTGCAACCATATTTCTAGACAGAGAAAGAGAGCAAAGCGACCTCACCTTACAGCTGGGTTTTTCTCCCGAAAGGTTTTCCAAAAGAAAATATTGTTTCTTATGTGTGTGTGATCTTTTATTTTTCCATTCTCTATTTTTTGCATGATTTCCATTCGCATGCATGCACCATTTATAGTAACATCTAAAGATCTAGAAATTTAATAAAATTGTAATAGTGTCGAATTTCAGATTTTAAGCATAATATTATGAGATTTGTTGTGATGATTTGTCTAGTGGAATATCCATGGTAGTTTACAGATCAATTATAGTAGTTTCAACTTCAAAATAATTCCAACCCAAGCATACATAGGAGACATAAATCATAACAAAGAGGAGATTTTTTTCAATGACTTACAAATTTGGTCTTGTGATGAAGTGAAAACATCTGATTTAGCAATGACATCAACACCTATAAGTGTATCCTTGACTCCAACGTTAGTTTCCATTTGCATGACATCCTTAATTTGTATCCCATTTTATACTTTAGATATAGAAGAATTTAGCTAAAAATTCCTCCAGAAATCTATCATGATCCTAGGTTGTAGGAGAGGAATTAACCACAATTAGGATATCCCCTTTTATCACACCCATATCCTTTCCTTGAAGGCATATCCCATTTATAATTAGGTGGCCATGCTCATGACATCTAACGCAACAAAAAGGGATACTTGATGATAATGAAGGCTCTACACTAGAGATTGGTCATATTTTTGTAATGAAATTTCCTTGCCAAACCCTCTCTTATGTCAAACCTAGCAAGGACCTTTGTAACCATCATATAACTAATGTCCTTGAAATTTAGGTTAACATTCAAGAAATGACCCAAATAATTGTCAATTTCTTTTCCATAGACAAGAAATCTATTAGAAGCCAATGTGGCTTGACCCATATTGGGTAGCATCTACCCAATGTTCTTGCATTGAAGAAAGGGGTCTAACATTTAAGAAACAATGGGGTCAAACCCTAGTGCCAATATTTCCCTATAATTTTCTCTAGATCCTGTTGCACTAAAAATTGTCACCTTCACATTCTGCCATATGTGTGAGTTCATTACCACTCATACTTTCCTCCTCTGCAAGTCTAAAACATCAGTTCCTCATATCAAGTCTTGAAAATAAGAGAAAAGCTCTCAAAAGTTTTTAAAACTCTAGTTCCGCACTTTCTCTTTGTCTTACCTGCGGTCCCGCACCTAATGGTCATGTCTTGGGCACACCTGACCGCACTGTCTCTGTGTTAAAGGTGCAGACCCCTGTAAAAGTTAAAAAGGCACAAGTATACTCTGAAAAAAAACTCACTTTTAGTTATTTCTAGAAGCTTCTGGAAGGAATCTTGAGGTGGAAAGTTCGCTCTTTTAAGGTTCATGTAACCCATACCTTAAGGAGCTAACCCCTTGATGTGAGGAGCTTATTCATTTGAAGGAGGATTCTATCCCTTCATAGGTGGACCTATAACCTCCTCCTCTACGCTATAGAAAGAAGCGTTGAGCTGGTTAACTGGTTAGAGAGTTAGAAGCTTAGTATTTTTTGAAGAAAAATGATGTTGGAACTTAGTCTTCTTTAGTTGAGTTTATGAGGAGAGATTACATACCTCTATGTATCTCATTTGGAAGAGTGCAAGACTTGTCAAAGTAAAGGAAATTCTTGTTTCAGACCCCAGGAAGAACTTGTTCAACATCAAGGCTGAAAAGGTTGTAAAGTTCTTCTACTATTCAAAGTTAATACAAATATATATGTTTTTCTCAATAAGCTGTCAATTCATTGTTTATTTTATGGATTCCTTGATCACCATAATAGGCATGATTTATAATATTTGCTATGCAAGTGCTATTTAATGTTTTTTTGTTTGTGATTGTAGGTCTTCAAAGATAACTCTTTCAAACAACAGGAGGATGACTACTACGAACAAGCACTGGATCTCAGGTAGGATCTTAACAGTTTTGTAGTATTTACTTATAAATCGCATATCTCTAGAGAAGATAGGTTTGTTTGTTTGTTTGTTGCTAGACTATTTTCTGATACTAGGGAGATCAGTCTTGTCCACAAGATTGATTTATCCGGCCAACAAATTGGCAACTCCACTGGGGAATGTATTTGGTTTTTGGTTTTCCTTTGTTTTGACTTGAGAAAATTGTTTCTTTTGGTTTCTGATTGATGTATACGGGCTTGGGTAGCTTTGAAAAATCTTGAAGTATTTTTTTTTTTTTTTTTTTTTTTTTTTTTTTTTTTTTTTTTTTTCTGAAGTTTTCTAGGGGCTGCACTTTGTCTTCACAGACAGAGTGGACTTCTCCACATTTTCCTTGAGTAAACAGTGCGGGACCACACCTGTTGCTTCTGGAGCCTATGAACCTTGTAATTTTTTTTTGAAAAAGTTAAGATATCTTCTTCCAGTTAAGTTTAGGTTTGATTTAGGATTCTTAGTGTCTACAAAGATCTATATTTTTCCTTTCAAAAATCTCTTGTGAGTGAGTTCCGATAGTATTTTTGTTTTGAATGATTTTCTAGAAGTTTTGCATGCTTGAAGTGGTTTTCACTTTGTCTCTGTAGTGACTCAAAGATCAGAAGCTTGAGAAACCTTAGATCACCCTGGTGTCTTTTTGTCTTCTTGATGAGTCTAACTTGGTTGTGAAACCTATCCTTTGTGAGAAATAGATTTATTTTTCTCGTTGCAAATCTTTGAACAAACTTTGTTATAAGTTCTGAATTTCATTTTTACAAAAGAAAACATATCTGGATATTTTTTGATTGGTTTGTTATTCTGTACAAATCAATCCTTAGTTTACTGAACAACTAAGTAAGACGTCCTCAAAAAAGAATTGAAGCTTTTATTCAATTATATTTTTAAAGTTTTTAGATCTCAAAATTAGTTTTTTGTAGTTTTGAGTGTTTTTCTAGAACTTGTAGATCTCTTTTGAAGCAAATTGTTCTTTTTGTAGTTTCGAGTTTTGAAAAGTGAAAGGGATTTATTGTGAGCATTAATTATTTGTCTCATTTTGAGTTCTTATTAAAAAACAAAAATATTTTCTTTCCATTTCCATGTTGAAAGAAATAATTGTTTATAAAAGAATTGCATTCTCGAACTTTCTTTTAGCTAGAATTTCATTGAAAGAAAAACTAATTGCTTATCATTTTAGGTGCATTTTTTTAGTGTGTTTGGAGTCGAGTCTTTAGACCATCAAAGTTTCATTTCCATACCTATTGAATTAAAGAACAACCCATAAAGCAACGCTTAATTAAAATTGATCTAGTAATCTTTTCTATTTCTAGGGCTCTTATCACCAATATAGCTTAGGCTATTATCTTGGAGTAGGGAGTAATTAACTCTCCAAGATAGTTAAAAAAAATAAGTAGATACATCTTGTGATAGGAAATAAATCCAATTGTAATTGGTACATTCTCGGAAGCTTCTCTTAAAGGAGTCAATTACGAGATCATGTCCGAACCTTTCAGGCAATCAATTTTGTTTCATTGGGAAAGATAGAAGATCTGCACGTATTATAAATGGTAAACATTGGATTAACCATTGTCGAGGATCCTGGGGTCACTTGTTGGTAAACCTTGGATTGACCATTTTGAGGAGCCTTCAAGGGGATTGAGCTTTGTTACTATGCCCTTGCGTGTAGAATCAGATCGTATACTGTCCCCCCAGTTGTATTTTTTGTTGTTGGTAACTGTAGTGTCCATAAACTTAAGATTATTTCCTAAGATGACGGTGAAGGAAAGATCTCACTGTACCTGGAGTAGACATCGACTAGATTCACTTGGAATCTCTGGGGGGTTCTCTTCACTCGAGATGGTTTTGTGAAGAAACTTGTGCCAGTCTATTTCATTAAGTAGGTTGTTGGAGTAACTATTCCAACTGCCCTTTCTGTATTAAAATTCTACTAAGTTGGATTTCATCACCAACTAGTGTTTTTAGTACGGGAAGTTACTGTTTGTGTGTGGTTTGAACTCTTAGATTTTTTTTAGGCATGTGATTTAGCTATTTGTTTCTTTAGAGACTTTAGGTGTTTTTATTGAAATTTTCTTTGTTTGCATGTGATTATTTAATATTTAATCATGGTTGAATTACCGAGACAATCTCATAGACTTCAGGGGAAACCTCCTGAGTATACACTAAGCCAAGTTGAAGGGCTACGAGCTCTCGTATCACCTAGTGACAGTAGAGTTGGATCACCAGAAGCCGGAGAGTCATATCTAATTGTTCATCCTGATTATCAAATACAAACAATATAGCATATTCAAGAGCCAATTTCGTTTTTTGAAGTTACTAGTAGTATTTCTCCTTCCAGTGAATTAGCTGAAGAACCTGAAATTTGTGAGCCTGACACTGAACCTGCTGTTTTGGAACCATCTTCAGGATTTGTTACTCCAACTTCTATTGATCCTGGTTCACCTAGGGTAAGAAATATCATTACTCAAAATATTCCTTCTGGCCTCATTTCTATTGAAGAACTTGTCAGTCCAGACGAAGACATAACTCTTCCCAAAAACCAACAAACTTTAAATCTTAGGGAGTGTGAATCAATATTCTACAGTCCTTTTAGGAGTGACGCTTGGTATTTATCATTGAATTTTTTTTTAGAAAACCCGGGTCTTAGTTTTTCACCACCTCGAATTCCTTTTCATCCTACAACAAGAGGTTATTATCCTTCATCGATCATATCAAGACAGTCATCTATGTTTTCCCAATCATGGGAAACATTTTTATACAACAGTCCTTCTATTCCTTCGTGGTACCAGTCACTCTCCGATACTTTTTTAGGAGCACCTCCTCGACCGACTGAACAAGAGTTATCATCTGGTAGTAATGGAACTCAAACATTGAATGCAGAGCAAATCCATATGATGTCTGGTAGTATTCCAAATCCTCAACCTCAAGGTAGTCAGTTACTGCCTAGGGGGCAACCTCAAGGTTTTCAACCTTCAGGACAGTAAGTACCCCAAGGTCAACCTCAGACTCAATATATTCCTCAGGATGCTTATCAACCCTAGATTCAGTACGTGCCTCAGGGTTATCAACCTCAAGGTCAGTACCCAACTCAAGGTTTCCAACCACCTTCTGGTCAATAATTTTTACAAGGAGCTGGAAATGTACCACTTAATTATCACCCCAATGTTCAACTAGGTTATGGTCCTCCATATGCACAACCTTTTATGGATCCATACCCTGGAATGAACATGGTGTGGAATCCGTCTTAAACTCAACAGACTATGCAACCTAATGTGCAGTTACCTAATCAACCTAGATAGTCTTTGGTTTTTGGTCCAACCTAGCAACCTGTCCAACCTATTGTTCAAATCCCTGCACCTGGTTTAGTTCAACAGCCTAGGCCTAGCACACCTCAAAATCCACCTCAAACTGATGCAACTACTACAACTTTTGTTCAACCTACCACACTTGTTTCTGAAGTATTTGTAGCTCCCATTTCTACTATCCCCGCATTAGTGCAAATTCCTCAAGTATCTGTGCCATAGTCAGGACCTATAGTTCAGACTTCAGTCTAGATGCCTCAGGACAAGCTGGTACAAGTACGATTGCCACAAGTCAACCACAATTCATCTATCAACGGTACCAAGGGACAATATCAATTTGGTCCTACTGTACAAAACCCAATTTATCAGTATCAACTGTATCCTGGCTATACTTATCAACAGCCTCAACAACCTCAGTTTAGTCCGGTTAATCCAGGTTTTCCAGGAGGTTATAACATTCCTAATGAAAATATGATTCCAGGTTATCCTGGATATCCTCCTCCTGGAACTGGTCTCATTACTCAAGGTTTTCGTGACCCTAACTGTCAGTTACCATTTATTGCAACTTTGGATTTATTTGATTTGTCGTGCCTTACGAACGATCTGATTTACTATCTTCCGTATTGGCCACCAATGCCTAGTAGGTTGCCCAGTGATATCCTGAAATTCGAGGGTAAGTCAGGTGAGGATCCATCAAATCAAGTTATGACTTATCACCTCTGGTGTGCATCTAATTCAATAATTTATGATTCAATTCGATTGCATCTTTTTCAACAAAATCTTATTGGTCTTGCCGCCAAAAGGTACATTGGACTACCACGAGGCTCTTTTAATAATTTCAATCAGTTAGCCACTACTTTCTTAACTCATTTTCAGTTGCGTGTCAGATACGGCAATGGTATGAAACTGTTAACTTCACTGAAACAATCCACCTCCACATATATTTCTGCTCATATTCATGAATGGTGACGTAGAAGGCGTTTAGTGAAAGTTTTCATTCCGGATCAAATTTTAGCAGAATGGTTCATTAAATAATTGTTACCCAAAATCAATAAAGATGTAGCTAAGGGAGGAGTTGTCACTGAAGAGCAAGTCATTTCTCAGGCTTAGTACCTTGACCTCATCTATACGTAGTCAGGTACTTTACATGAAAAAAATCCCTGATCCTCCAAACCACAGTCAAATAACTGCAGCTCCGTCAGGGGCTCATGCCACTAATGGTATGATTGGTTCAATTAGTACTAAAAGTAAGAATAAATCTTCAAATAATTCTTCTCCTATAATAACTTTACCTAATTCTTCGAAAGGAGATTCTTCCGCTGAAGTTTTTGCCGACATCCATGTCGTAGAATCATCTATGACCAAATCACAATCCGGTAGTAAAGAGAAGGGGAAGAAGAAAAATAAACAAAATTCAAAAGATAAAATGGATAAAAATGAATCTACTGACGAAAAATGGAAACCTCTCTATCCTTGTTTCATTTGCGACGAGGATCATTTTACCAAAGAATTCCCTCATCGAGTAGAGGTTTCAGAATTCGTTAAAGGTTCTCAAACGCCTGTTGTCTTGAAGGATCCTTTTCCTACTCAAGATAGTAAGATGATTGGTTCTTCCTCAAATACCTCAGAAGAACCTGTTATGATGATGTCTCATGTTAGGATTGTGACGCGATCGCAAGATTATGGTAGTAAAAATCCTGTTGGTGGTAAAGAAGCAGAGTCTTATAATTCAAACACATCAACTACACCTCCTCCTGGTTTTGATCCACTATAGATCGAGAAATCCAACCCTGACTTAGTAATCAAACCGCCTGCTAAAGGTGTACTTTGTAAATCAGCTTTTCAATCCACATACGAGAGCTGCTTAGAATTACAACATTGTTTATTTCCCTTCAACAATGTCGGCTTTGGAAGTACTGCAATCGTGCCCAACACAGTGTAAATTACTATTTTCTGCTATAGGAGCTGTCAATATTCAGGATTCGAACCTAATAATCTTCGATTTAGAGAATAGTATACCCTGCCTACCTCATCAAATGGCTTTCCAGATTCTAGTTTTAGTCAAAAACAGACCTTGCTTTCAGACTGTGATTGATGAAGGGGCTTCTATGTGTATTATGTCAATCCAGTGTTGGAAATCGCTTGGTTCTCCCATACTCAGTCAGTCTCTGACAATTCTAAAGGCTTTTGATGGCCGAGGGTTCCATCCTTTTGGTATTTTGTAGGATTTACCTATAGGGGTCGAAGGCAAAACCATCATTCTAGATGTGGAAGTGGTTTATATCCCTCTAGATTACAACCTTCTCCTAGGTCACAGTTGGTCTTATGCTATGACTACTATTGTTTCATCGGTCTTTTGGCTTATCAAGTTTCCTCATAACGGAAAGATCGTTACGATAGAATAGCTTACTTATTTCTCATCCGACCTAGCCTCTACAGATAGTATTCAGAACATCGGTAAAATGACTATCCCTTACAAGGATGTTGGTGTAGGTTTGATTAAAGATTCTGGTTTACTAGGAACTTTTTCCTTCCCTCCTCCTAACATATCGCCTTCTATTGCGAATATTCATATGATTTCATCGAATAGTATTACTTTTGATGATCCTTGGATCGTACCTTCCGATTTTGAGGTGGATTCATTTGATGACGTGATGCCTTTGAGTCCCTTTGAAATTGCATATCAGGTTGTACAGTAATTTTCTAATTCTTGTTCAATCGAAATTGATCCAATGAATGTTGTCCACGGGGAATCACTTTCGATATCAACCTCAACTACAACAACACTTTCAGATCCTGTTCATACTGATGAGCAGATTCGTGAACTTTTGTCTGGAGGATAGTTTGTTCCTGTGTCAACCTCGTTAAAAAATGAAACCGGGTGTCTCGAGGATAGTTTGATCTTGTGTCAACCTCATTAAAAAATGAAACAAGGATCATGGAGCATAGTTCCTTGTGTCAAGCTCATTAAAAAAATGAAACAAGGAGTTGTGAGAACAGTTCTCGACCTTGTGTTAAGCTCGTTAAAAATGAATCGAGGAGTCCGAGGATAGTTTGATCTTGTGTAAACCTCGTTAAAAAATGAAACAAGGATCATAGAGCATAGTTCCTTGTCTTGTGTCAAGCTCGTTAAAAAATGAATCAAGGGTTCTGAGGATAGTTCGATCTTGTGTCAACCTTGTTAAAAAAATGAAACAAGGATCATGGAGCATAGTTCCTTGTCTTGTGTCAAGCTCGTTAAAAAATGAAACAAGGGTTATGAGGATAGTTCTTTTATTGTGTCAACCTCATTAAAAAGTGAAACAAATCCCTTTCCAAATCGAGTCTTTGATTAATATCTCGTAAAATATCGAAAGTGAACCTTCATTCCATCCAAGATCTCAAAAGTGAACCTTCATTCTGTCCACCTCGTTGAATGCAATGAAGCTTGGGGGCCATGTACCTCGATTTGAGTCATTATGCTGGGGGCATGCGAACTTATAACAAGCATAGTTTTTCGTTTCAAGCTTGTGTAAACATGAAACCAAATCCAAGAAGAGTTCTCCATGGTTCAAGCTTGTGTAAAAATGAACCTATACCCGATTTACATCTCGTGATTGCCGTTTTTATTAGCTAAATTCGACTAGATGAGCCTTGGTTGTTTCATTCCATCACCACCATCTCTTTGGCTGATCATATGATTTCGCTTGGTTGTTTTTCCTTTCCTGAGGAACCGTAGTGATGCGTGGTTTTATTAGACAACCTCTTGACCATTACATGTTTTGAGCAGTTCCACCATTGTTGGAACCAGTAGCTACCCTTTATACAACTTGTTCCTCTAGGAAAAGTCCTCTTCAAGCTCTTTTCTGACTTAAAAGACGAAAATCTTGCCGAGTTATTCCTTTTGACTCATTGAATGAAATAAAAGGCAATCCACTTTGAGCTCTTTTATGACCGTATAAACGTGAAAAGATTGCCAGACTTTTGTCGTTTCAAGTTCGATATTGGTTACGAAATGACTTGTCTTCAATCGCTTTTCTACTTTTTCAGATCAAGGCCACTAATTACAAAAATTACTCCTTGATCGTAATGGTCAAGTGGTTCTCACGAGTATTATTTTATACTTTTTCGGGCTCGAGAGACACAAATTTATGAAAAAGGCCCCCCATGGAGTTTTCGTAAGTTTTTCTTCTGACTCCCTAAAATTGAAAAACACCGAGTTTTTCCTATACTGGACAAGTTAAAATTTAACAGTAAAGGACTTGTTCAATTTTAAATAGGAATGAACCACTCCTTCTTAGGGTTCGAATTTTAAACTAAGTTGGACTCATCCGAAGGATGACCTTATAAACAAGAAAATTTTATCCTCCTTAAGCTTGTCAAAAATAAAGAGGTACTTGCCAGAAATGGTGGGGGAAAGAGAGAAAAATGAACCTGTTTGTTACACTTTGTTTTTTAAAAAACGCCATTAACCCCTCTTGAACATGACACTTTCTGTTCACTTGGGTTGGGAAAATCCTTCGCCTAACAGCTAATCAAACCAAATTGAAAGTCTTCAGCTGGTTTCTGGGTATTAGCTTTGGGTCAATTGTCACCAAGCCATCTACAGTGTCGTTATGTGTTCAAGAGAACAGTTCAAACAAACCATTCATCTACAAGATATCTGTCATCCATTTTGACCATCCCTGAGTCAGTCCTTGCCAATATATTTATTCAAAACTTGATCTATGATTTCATGTTGTGGGCTTGCCTACGACGGATCACTTTCTATCGACTTCATCTCATTATCTAGGAAGTTGATCTAGAAATTGTCATTACCTTGAAATCTGCATGCCCTAATGGTAGGTTTCTCACCTTCGACGATAGGTTGCATCATTGACCTTCGATCGAATGATTCTATGACATGTTCGACTTCAGCTCATTTATTCACATTTAATGAATTGTACTGATTACTTTGAGAGCCATTGACATTACAGGTGGTTTCTCTCACACTTGTTAACAATCCATATCATTGAATGGTAATCAAGTGGTTTCTACCATGTTTGACTTCGACACATTCATTCACATGGATAGAATCGTACTAGTTCAGGAAGTGGAAATCAAGACCCTGGATCTAGTTTCTACCATCCAGGCTGCGAGGAATTTTGTTATTCATTATACAGTGGACTATTCATAAATAGATGTCTGCGTCCATAATGTGTCTACACATGTCTATACTCTTGACGCATTACAAAATCATTCCTGTATCAGAACAGTTTAGTCAATTTTCTAGTCAGTTTTGATCTGAGTATGGGAATGTCTACCTCAGCGATGATATGTCTACATATAATATATTATATATATATATATTATAGATATATTGCATTGAATGTTTTTACAGGTTCCGACTGGGGTGTCCACAAGATGATCCTTCAAATGATAGAGTACTTCACTCTTCATACATGACAGACTCTATCTTCATCTATTATAGACTTCGCACTTTAGGGGGCAATCTATTGCACTCACCTTGATATTTTGCCATCTATGTGAGTTCATTACCACTCATACTTTCCTCCTCTGCAAGTCTAAAACATTAGTTCCTCATATCAAGTCTTGAAAATAAGAGAAAAGCTCTCAAAAGTTTTTAAAGCTCTGGTTTCGTACTTTCTCTTTGTCTTACCTGCGGTCCCACACCTAATGGTCATGTCTTCGGTGCACCTAACCACACTATCTCTGTGTTAAAGGTGCAGACCCCTATAAAAGTTAAAAAGGAACAAGTATACTCTGAAAAAAACTCACTTTCAGTTATTTCTATAAGCTTCTGGAAGGAATTTTGAGGTTGCAAGTTCGCTCTTTTAAGGTTCATGTAACCCATACCTTATGGAGCTAACCCCTTGATGTGAGGAGCTTATTCCTTTGAAGGAGGATTCTATCCCTTCATAGGTGGACCTGTAACCTCCTTCTCTGCACTATAAAAAGAAGCATTGAGCTAGTTAACTGGTTAGAGAGTTAGAAGCTTAGTATGTTTTGAAGAAAAACGTTGTCGGAACTTAGTATTCTTTAGTTGAGTTTATGAGGAGAGATTACATACCTCTATGTATCTCATTTGGAAGAGTGCAAGACTTGTGAAAGTAGAGGAAATTCCTGTTTCGGAGCCTAGGAAGAAATTGTTCAACATCAAGGTTGAAAAGGTTGTAAAGTTCTTCTACTATTCAAATTTAATACAAATATATTTGTTTTTCTCAATAAACTGTTAATTCATTGTTTATTTTATGGATTCCTTGATCACCAGAATAGGCATGATTTATAATATTTGCTATGCAAGTGTTATTTAATGTTTGCTTGTTTGTGATTGCAGGTCTTCAAAGATAACTCTTTCGAACGATTGGAGGATGACTACTACGAACAAGCAGTGGATCTAAGGTAGGATCTTAACACCTTTTTAGTATTTACTTATAAATCACATATGTCTAGAGAAAGATAGGTTTGTTTGTTTGTTTGTTGCTAGACTATCTTCTAATACTAAGGAGATCGTTCTTGTCCACAAGATCGATTTATCCAGCCAACAGATCCCCAGGTAAGTTTACTTGAAACCCCAATCATCCTATGGCTTAAAAGAGAAAAGGTAAATAACCAATAATAACCTCCCATGCATTTGACACCCACTCCAATGGGAATTTTCCCTTGTCCTTTGACCAAATAATTTTCCAACTAGCATAACAAAAACCATTGGCTCCACCTTTTTCAATTGGATATTATTACCTAATTCTAGTTTAACTAGGGAAACCTTATGCTTAATGCATTTCTAATTTTCCCTTTAACTTGGTTTCTTGACCCAGAAACCTTGAATAGAATCACCTTCACCAAATATGTATGAAATCCCTTGTCATTCTCAACCTCCTCTTTCCAACTAGCTTGTTCTTTCCCCTTATGTAGATCCTTATTCAACAATGGTCGACCTAAAATTTCATCCATCATTAGAGAATCTCCGAACACCACCTCTCCACACTTAAGAATGAATAAACCCATTGTAGGGAAGGAAAAATTACCATCAACACCCACCATAAAGCTACACTATTATAACAATGATAAACCATCCAAAATCACTAAACCAAACCATAAAGAGCCACAATAATGGCTGAATCCAACCAAGCTAAGAAGATAATAACACCAAGTTTGAGACAAAGCAAAGGTAACCCCACAAAGTTGAAAAGAACAAGCTAGGGGGGCACAACGGGCATGAATGCTATAAACACAAGGTGGACCACCAAACCTTGCATACCACCACCAGTAGAAGAGCCACAATAGCCACCAAAACCCCATAATTCAAAGAAGTTGCACTCGTTTGGAGAGTTATATGTATCCATGGTTAATTTGACTTGAAAATAAAAGATGGGGGGTCATAGAGGAAACAATTGCTATAGCCACAAGGGGGGCCACAACCACCACATAAACCATTGGCACTAGAAGAGCTAGAGAATCCACCAATGCCACAAAATTGAAAGAAAATCCTCTAATTTGAAGCACTCCTCCAATATGTCGCTAATTCTATACCTTTAATTCCATTCAAACCAAAAACAATTTGACACAACGAAACCTCCTGGCACAAATTCCACAAGAGTAGTTTGGAGAGTGATTCAAAGCCTTAATTCCAAATGAATTTCTCAAGAATGATGAACCACACACCCACAACTAACATCAAATCCTCACACTTCATACCCATAATCCTACTTGTATAAAAAATCATGAGTCAAAGTGATTGAATGGTTCACACCAACATTGAAGGAAACATGTGTCATAGCATTGCATTGTGTTTGTCTTGATCAAATGCTCTCAGACATGGATACCTCTTTTTTTATTTAGGAGCTTGTTCTAATTGGAGCTTGTTTAGGCTACCAACATAAATCCATGTTTAACTCTAGATATGTTGAAATATGTAACTAGGTTTGGTCTTCATAATGACATATGTAATCATGATTTTATGTATTTGATGTAAAGATAAATGAATTTATTGTTGTAATTCTTGAGGCATGGGTTTATTGCTCAAGGTCATTTTTTTATAGGTCAAGCACCCATTGAGTACTTATAGGGCTTGTTATTTTGTCTACAAGTCAATTGAGTCATTTTCATGTATCAAAGACCCTTTTGGTCATGATGTATATTGTAAGGAAATTATTAGAGTCAAAGACCCTCCAAGAACTCGTCATACTGCTCCTAGACAAGTCGGCCTCTCCAAGTATCAAGTCAACCTAGAGACAATGATAAGTCAGCCCTCAAGCTAGGACAATAAGCTTATATATGCGAGTCTAGTCGACCACTTTGAAGGGATCCAAGAACTCACAAGTAGCTTGATTTGAAGCACAAAAGACACTAGAAAAAACATCAAAGTAAGGAGAAGGTAGGGTGAATAAGAAGTCAGATTTCTGAAGGTCTGTTTTTGGGTAATCTCTCACATTTGAGGACTCTAATTAGGGAATCATCTCACCTATTACTAGGCCGAATTACAGTCAGGTTGATAAGCCAAGTAAAGGGTCAAAGGCAAATCCATATTCAATCTGAGTTGTTGGAGATAGAACTACTGCCCAAGCAAAGGAGAATATAGAATATCTTCCTTCCAAATGTATGAGTTAGGGTTGCTGCAAGAGGGCTGAGAATCACAGTCAACAATATAGGTCTATAATTGAGGTCAAAGAAGAAGCAAGCAATTGTTAGAAGGCTAGTTTAACTATCATTGAATTTATGGAAGATTAGCTCATCCATGAGTGATTTGACTTGGTCTTGGAGGGGCCTTGGTCAAGGTTCATAGGTCTTGAAATTCATCAATTGAAGTTCTATAAGAAGAGAAGAGTTCTTGTGGGTTTTCCTCTCAAGAGGAGAGGTTTTGGCCCTGGATGATAACCTACATCTTGTGTCCTCTTGTCTCATTGTTCTTTATTGTTTTGGTATTTGTTTGGTGATAAGAACAATAATTATAGTCAAGTGAAAGAAGAAGCTCATCAAGTTAAATAAAATACATCACAAGCAGTTATCAAAGTAAGAGAAATCACATAACCTAGCTTCCCTAGATTTCTCAACATGGTATCGGAGATAAGGTGACAAGACAAGGAAAGGAACTTGAAGAAGGACCATAAAAATGAGTATCAAGAAAGTTCAAGACATCATACCATCAAGAAGGGACACACAAGGGTTGAATGCAAGGAAATAAACAAGAAGGGCTAACTCACTCATCATCTTGAAGGAAGGAACTAAGAAGGTCCCAAAACCCTAGCTCATAAAAGAAGGGTTCTACACTTAAATCATTCTTGGAAAGATCATAAAAGGAAAATAAATATCTCAAGGACCCTACCTCCACTGAAAGAATGACTACACATTTTAAGCATCTTCAAGTCTCCATTTCAAGGAAGCAAGAAGAGGTGTTTCCATCATCATCAAATGAATGAAGGTGTTCTCCCTCTATTTGAATCAAGAATATCATCTCAAGAATATTTGGAGAAGGACATCTCTAGAAGAAAGCATTGTCATCTTCAAGAAGAAAACATCGTCATCAAAATCAAGATGGCATCAAGTTGAATAGATCACCATCACAGGAGCGACTTCACTTGACAAGTAAGTATCCTTATATCTATGACTAAATCTACTATAAACATGACAATTAATTCTACAAGGAGAGCAACAAATTGGTTGGGTCATAAAATTTCCTTGCATGGAAGACGAGGACATATTTGGTCCTCATAGAAAATGAAGTCATTGGACATGTTAAGGGTTTAATTGTCGAACCACCAAAGGAAGAAGCTCAAGTTATAGAAAAGTATATGAAGGGGGAAATAAGGGCTCAAAGGATCCTTATAGAATCAATCAAGGATTCTCTCATCCCTTATGTAGAAAAGTTGGAAAATTCAAAGGACATATATGACAAGTTGGTAGAATTATTCTTCGGAATCACTGCATGAGAAGTAATATCTTTGAGAACCAAGCTATATAAGATGAAAGTATCAAAAGAAGAAGGGATAGCCTCATATCTTATGAGGGTGTCAGAAATATGTGATCAATTACAAGAGTTGGTGGAAATAATATTCAATAAATAAATGATCACCATGATACTCAATGCACTACCTGATGAATGAGGCAATTTGAATCAAGCATCTATGTAAAGAAGGAAGCCACCCCCTTTAGTGAAATTTGGTCATTGTGTAAGATTGATGAAACCAGGTTAAAAGAAAAGAATGATGTTGTACCAAGTGAACAAGTTCAAGCATATGTCTCCATGGCTAGGGGAAAAGGAAAGTTTGGAAAATTTGGTCCTCAGAGAAAGAAGAAGATTGATATGTCAAAGATCCAATGCTATGGCTGTCAATAATATGGGCATTTCAAGAGACATTGTCTCAAAATTAAAGAAGGAAAATAAGAAAAGTAAAGAAAGAATAAAATCCCATATCACTAAAGAAGTAGAAGAACTTGATGAGAAGAAATCCAAGAAGGAAGGAATAGATCTTCACTATTAAGGTCTCCCACATACATAGCAAGGAAAAACAGGAGGTGAAAATACCTCTACCATTGTTAAAGGATTACTATCATATATAAAACATTATAAGTATGATATGATGCATCATATTAGAAGATGAAATAATATTAGAAGCATACAATTGAAGCAAGAACCTGTGACATCATTATTGAAAGGATAGTTGAAGCAGAAGTCTACATGGTTTTAACATTCATCTTGATAGAAAGGAAGTAGCTATTGGTAGCCTCATTGAAATAATAAGTAGTATATATGGGTGGAAGAAATTCATTTAGCATAAGAAGAAATCATGATACATCATCATCATTAGGAAGGAGCATTTACAAAATGAGGGCAATTAAGATCCTCAACTGGAATCTTCATTAGAAGGTTCATCTCTCTTTGAAGAACCAAGTGTCTTACCTTGTATGGGATTGATTATTTAGAAGGATGATGGTATGGTGATAAAGGAATGTATGCCAAAATGGTTGAATAAATTTCAAGAAAGGAAAGGAAGTTGTCGAAGGAAGTCTATATGAACAAAAGGAGAGGAGAGGTAAGTACATGTTTGATAGAATAAGTCATGTCATCATATAGTTGCTGATAACATGGGTGAAGTCTCTACCTCATGAAAATGATCGAAGAAAAGGGATCTTTTCCTTTGGAAAGATGCATAAAGGCTGTTTCACATATTGACAAGATGGAATCAACATAATAAGTCCTCATATAGAATATGAGTTGTTTGACAAAGATGAAGGAAATATGGATAGAAATTTCTGGGGAGAAATATGTGAAGAAAGAAAGACGAGATCATGAAAGAGGAAACTATAGTCATGTAAGAAAATTAACATCTGATGACTAGAAGAAATGGATATAACATTTCCATAGAGAAGGTACAAGAACCTGATAAGGTTTGTAAAGGAAGGAGACCCTTGACATTGAAAGTCTTGGATATGTGTTTATGAACACGAAAGATGTTAATTCTATAAGAAAATAGATGTCTTGATAAAAGGCCATCATAAAATGTAGCTTTGATTTGATGTTCATTTTGATTTTTGAACAACATTTGGTTGGGATTGAAACAATACTGAAAGAGAGTTGTAGATTTCATCTACAACCAAGGATGGATGGAAGATATTGAAAGTAACATGACTTGGAAAAGGTAGATGGATAAAAGAAAAAGCATATTTGGATTAGAAGATCACTCTTCGATGAAGATAAGGATGACATAACTGATATGGTTCATAAAGGAAAGTGATGAATGTTCGATGCCCTATGAAGAAAAGCCTAGAAATTGAAGGCTCCATAATAATGAAGATAAAATTCATGACACTGAAAGGATGAGCTCTATAAGCAACTGAAGGTGCCATGATATCCACCAAAGAGTAGAGAGATGTTGTTGGAAACAAGTCCCTAGTTAAGAGGGAGCTTGGAAAAGTCCCTGGATAAGAGGGAGCAGGGAAAATTTTAAGGATGGAAAATTTTCTTGAACTTTAAAACATTGGCGAATCTCACTAATCCCTAATATGAAAACTATAAAATGTTTATTGATATATTTGTAAAATTATTCAAATTTATAATCATTTTATATATAGTCTCTATATAACGTTGGCGATTTTTAAGGTAAAATAATTTTATATTCTAAAATTTGGGCGAATCATCTTTTATAAAAATGGAAATTGGCGAATCTTTTTGTGGAAAAATAATGGAAAATTAGCCCACTGGGCGAATATTAGCCCCTAAAATTTTCCATGAGAGGGAGCTTGGGTATATTCCTTTATAGGAATGACTATGTCTTCCCTAGTTGAGAGGGAAAGATAGACACATCTTTCTTGTCTTCATACGAAGAAATAATGGAGGATTGGGTAAGAATATGAGACTAATTCTATTACTCTTTGAGGATGAGGTAGCACATCCAAGATAAGATTAGTCGAAGAGGAAATTCCTTAAGGATGTTTTATTCCAAGATAGGAATAGTCCTAAAAGGACATACCCTATGAACACCCAGGTGGGGTATGTTCCTTCAAAGACAATGATGATGGTGTCTATTAATGATTGGTCTCACCAAAATTGTGCTCTAATCTTGTGGAGAGATAGAGTTGTTAGTTAAGGCACTATGTAACAATGTTGGTTGGTATGATGAGATGGTCTGGCATAAGCTAAGGAAGTAGCTTATGAGATGGCTTACCAATCCAACTATTCCTATGAGAATTCTTCAGTTTGAGAATGTCCAAGTACCTTGTATGGATTATGAATACCTCCCTAGTTAAGAGGGAGTGTTGAAATATGTAACTAGGTTTGGTCTTCATAATGACATATGTAATCATGATTTTTTATGTATTTGATGTAAAGAGAAAAATAAATTTATTATTGTCATTCTTGAGGCATGGGTTTTAAAGACCCTCCAAGAACTCGTCATAATGCTCCTAGACAAGTCGGTCTCTCCAAGTATCAAGTCGGCCTAGCAACACTGATAAGTCTACCCTCAAGATATGACAAGAATCTTATATATGTGAGGCTATTCGACCACTTTGAAGGGTATCCAAGCACTCACAAGTAGCTCGATATGAAGCACAAAAGACACTAGAAAAATCAGTGAAGTAAGGAAAAGATAGAGTGAAGAAGAAGTCAGATTTCTGAAGGTCTATTTTTGGGTAATCTCTCACACATGCATACTATAATTAGGGAATCATATCACCTACTACTAGGTCGAATTACAATCAGGTTGATAAGCTAAGTAAAGGGTCAAAGAAGCATCCATATTCAAGCTGAATTGCTGGTGAAAGAATTGTTGCCTAAGTGAAGGAGAATATAGACTATCTTCCTATCAAACATGTGAGTTAGGGCTACTGCAGGAGGGCCGAGAATCACAGTCAATTGTATAGGTCTGTAATTGAGGTTGAAGAAGAAGTAAGCAACTGTTGGAAGGCTAGTTTGAATATCATTGACTTTGTGGAAGAGGAGATGATCCATGAGTGATTTGACTTGTTCTTGGAGGGGTTTTGGTCAAGGGTCATAGGTCTTGGAATTCATCAATTGAAGTTCTATAAGAAGAGAAGAGTTCTTGTGTATTTTCCTCTCAAGAGGATAGGTTTTGGCCTTGGCTCATAGCCTACATCTTGTGTCCTGTTGTCTCATTGTTCTTTATTTTTTTGGTAGTTGTTCAATGATAAGAACACTAATTATAATCAAGTAAAAGGAGAAGCTAATCAAGTTAAATAAAATACATCACAAGCAATTATCAAAGTAAAAGAAATCACCTAACTTAGATGCCCTAGTTTCGTCAACATGATCTACCAAGAATTGCAAGGGATAAAATCTCTCAAGATATAAACCTCATTTTGAGTGCAAAATTTGAGGAAAGGTTTACTCCTCAAGAATTTGATTCCTCTTGACACTTGGTAGATGGATATATGCTAGTTCTTAGTAATATTATTTATATTTATATAAATTTCACATATTTATATATCAAAATATTCTTATTCTCAATTTTATT
>APFE030665952.1:49671-90077 GCA_000404065.3 Pinus taeda
TATTGGTATTCTCTTTCAATTTCTTAATCTTCAACATTATTGTCATATAACAGTTAGGTGAAGTGGGGTTTCTAGTTTCTCCGAGAAACCTTCGCTAGGTGCATCTTGGAAAACTAGAAATCTAGGGCATTGCCTGCCAAAAACGATGCAAGATCCAAAATATGATGTTAAATCCGACAAAATCGGAGAATATATCCAATATATGTAGGATCATGCTCTAATTTGCAATTTCATCAGAATATGACCCTTTAAAAAGTCTCTAATTGGGTGCATCCAAAATAAATGTAACCTCCGGGGTCAAATAAAACTCGAGTCAGGGGCCAAAGGATTCTTCATAATATTTTTCCCTAACTTTGAAGACAAATTGGGGGTTTTTGAAGGAGGGCCATATTATTTTAATAATGCAAGGCATTTCATGCGATTTTGGAAACAACAATATAATTCGGAGAAAGAAGACTTCCTTGCTTTCCTGGTGTGGGTTCAAATTTTTTCTCTTCCAAAGGAATATTGGGAGGAGGAAATCCTTGTAGGCATAGGCTTCCATTTGTAGTTTATTCAAGGTATCAAAGGCAACTAAGAGAGGGAGGTACACTTCATATACTTAGATTTGTGTTTATATGAATATCTCCCAAGCTTTTCCAACTTCAATACATATTATTATCAAGATAATCTTTGGAAGCATCCTCTAAATTATGATCATCCCCTATAGATGCATAAGTTTCCATGAATACATGCATCTTATTAGGAATTCTTCGATGAATGCAAATGAATCACCCAAAGAACACTCCTCTCAAAATGAGAAAAATGATTTGGAAAAGTCCCCCAAAGAAGAAGAAATTTGAGTCCTCAAGATGCCTCAAATCCCGACTAGATCCGTAGATTTGTAAATCAATTTGAGTCTCTCTCCTCTTCAAAGGAGCCTTAGAAGAAAGATAATATTCAATCAAGCCTTCAACCAACAGAAGAAAAACCCCATAAGCCATTATTAAATCCTTAAGAGCATGTGTGAAAGTTTCTAGAAGTGTCACCAACCTAGTTCTTACATTTTTTTTTCTAACTAAAATCTACATGCATGTATGTATTGCTTATTCTGAAAAGGTATACTCAGTCCCAACATGCATGATTTCCCAAACCCGAAGGTGATATCTGATTATTTTTTCCTAGGGCATGAGGGTTAACATATTACACTTATATTCTTACAAGCACACCTAACAAACTTGAATCAACACATATTAATTTTTTTCCCTAACTTTTATGTGCATGGGGTTCTTATGAGATGCAAGGCTGTATAATTTCCTATGTTATAACCAAGACATAATTAGTTTTATTTTCTTGTTGACCTAACCTGCGGTATCTATTTCGTGCTTTGTCATATACATAAAAAACATTATTGTAATTTAATAATGTAACAACCCTCATGAAAATTCATGTAATAAAAGTTAATAAAGGAAAAATAATAACCATGGTTGATGGGACACTTATTCCAAGCTGAATGTTGGGAAAAGTCCAACTGATGGGGATCACTTGAGATTGTTTAATGGCTAAGGAAATTTGCAAAGACAATGGCTAAAGCTTTAGAAAGGCAAAGTGGCGTTTTGGCACATTTATTAATGAAAATAATGGAAATTAGGAGAAAAAGGAGGCAAAAGGTCACACGTTGCATGTGAGGAGGAAAATGAAATAAAATAATGGAAAATGAAGAAAATAGAGGCCTCATTCATAAAAAGGCTTCTGAGGATTAGTTGGTAACCTTTTGTCAGTTCAGTGTTGGAGCTCTCTCATTATTCTCTCTCTCTCTCATGCTCTTGGATACTTAGAGTTTTCTTCATGCACTCTTGGATGGTGTGGCATACTTGGATTTTTGGAGAAAGAAGGCAAAGGAAGAGCAGGAAAGCGCAAGAGGACATCAGAATCAGTAGCTACAACAATTTTCTTCCAGGTGCCGAGTTCATGTATGTTTTTCTCACTAGTTTTGGCATGCATGGAATATTTGTGTGGTTTTTTGGTTGTGATCTGTCATGGGAATGGAGGATGGTTGGGATTGACAATTGATTGCCTAGCCTTGCCATTTCCTGGATAGCCAAGGTTATTGTGGATTTGTTTTCCTTGTTTTTTTTTGGTTGGTTCTCATGTTTCCTTAGCTTGGGTTGAGTTATTAGTCCTAGAAGCCTGGTTGGACAAATGCTCTGGAAGCCCTATAACAACTTGGGTTGAGTTACTAGTCCTAGAAACCTTGGTTGGAAAAATGCCCTGGAAGCCCTTAGTGGGTTGAGTTACTAGGCCTGGAAGCCCTTGTTGAACAAATGTTCTAGAAGCTCGGTAAAAGCTAAGGGTTGAGTTACTAGTCCTAGAAGCCTTGGTTGGACAAATGCTTTGGAAGCCCTGGAAGGCTTGGATAGAGACCAATTGGATGATAGTTTTGTGATGTTTGACCGCGATGTGGAATCACTGTTTGATGGGTTGAAGTAGATGGCCTCTAGAAGCCCTGGATGGTTTTAGATTGATGTGTTCTATGAGATCCCACATTCATGCTTGGAATATGGCACAAGGGTGAATTGATGAAGGGAGATTTGGCTCAGCCACTCTACAGTCGAGTGGAACGTGGAAGTCCGATCTCGGGTTTGGATTTTGCATCATCAATATGAGATTATTTCTCCTTGTATTTCTATGAATATTATATTGGATTATATGTGGTTTATATGGCTGTGATTTCATTGGTATTTTTGTTTCTATTATGCTTGTTATATATGTGTTTTGTAACAACAACTATGGATGGATCTCATCATGTTTTTACTAGTAAAAAATGATCAATGTATCTATAACCTAATGGATGAAATGGTAGTTGATGGGTTGAGGCATCAAGGTTTCTTAGTGATTCTTAGCTAAGCATGAGACCACTATGTTCAAATATGTTATGTACACCTGTAGGTTACATATTCATGATATGTTTGAAAAAATGGTTGTCATGGCCAGTAGGGGTCCAGTCAAGGTCTCATTCAGGTGATTGCATTTATACTGTCATTTCCTTGTTATTTTAATGTTCTAAAGATGTTATTCAATTATGGGTAGTGACCTGGGATCTGGGCCTGAAAAAGTGGCTCAAATCTTGGGGATACTGGCACAACACTAAGAAAACGAGTCCTTGGACACTAGCTTGCAGGCATGTGAGAGTGTCCAGAGGTTCCTGGATGTTGGCATGCCCATAACATGAGAGCATCCAGACGTCAAGTTTTCCAAAAGTTCAGTGGGACCCAGGGGCTAGTTGGAAGAAAGGTTGGATTGGTTCCTGAGGGTCCTAATGCTGATGTTAAATGTTTGTATGGTGTATTTCCATCGGTTCCACCACTTTAACATGATTTATGAGGTCAAATCATATCATAGTGGCCTCTCATCACATGTTTACCTTGGCTGACCAGTTGCTTGGGTAGATGTGGGAGGAGGGTGTTATCGAGTGGTATCAGAGCATGGTTCACCCCTTGGACTAGATGGGTTGTATGTTGGTCATGCATGCATGTTGGTTTCATGTGTGTCTCTTATACTTGCATTTTAGGTGCTTGTTGCATTTGCATAATGTTGATCATGGTTATAGTGATGTCGCCATGTGGAAGTTGATGTTGTTATTATGGAGTGTATGACTGGTTACATGTCGTTATATGTCGCTTACACGTATCATTTTGTATGCTTGGTTACATTCATGTATGCTTGGTTCCATTATTGTATGCTTGGTTGCATGTATTATTCTTATACATTTGGTTTTAAGTATTATTCGTTTATGCTTGATCATATGTGTTTATGCATGTGCGTGGTTGGCTACGCATTGCTTATGTATGTTAATGTTTTCATGTGGTCAAGTGTATAGTGATGTAATGGTCATTGTCATGCATGAGGTCATGGTATGCATTGTCGATAAGGTCATGCATTGATGACTGGACCCTAGCTAGAATGATGGTTGCATGGTTATATGCTTATGTCTTATGTTTCTATATGATGTCATGATTATGTTATATATGTATCATGTTGATTTGTTGATCTTGCAGACACGATATCCTCTCCAAGCTATACTAAGGTACGTTGGTTTATTGTGATTTGGTTTAGTTGACATGATATACCTTGGAGGAAGAAATATCAAATGGCTAGCAAGATGGTAGACTACAAAGACTCTCCCTATGAATCAAAAGAGCAATATGGTGTTGGGAACTCTTCTGATTTGGAAGTTACACCAAGAAGATTAAAGGAATAAATAAGGATTTGTAAGGTAGATAATAATAGAATCATGCAAGCACGGGAGAAACTAGCAACGGTAAATGCAGTGATACTTCAGAATTTGTTAGATTTGCAGTGACAGGGGCCACTTCAGATTAGCTATGAGAAGGAGGATAAAACTAATGGGCCATATGGTAGTAGGTTGCATGGTGGTCACAGGTCAGATAGTGATGATGCGGTCAGAGATGGCACACTATTGGACACTCCGGATAGGAGAAGGGATAGACATAAGTATCATTCTAGTTCTGGTTCTGACAAGCATGATGATCGATATCGTTATCATCCTTATGGGAGGAGTGATAGGGGGTACTTTCTAAATGATTTTAAGAAAGCAAAGCTACCAACATTTGATGGAGAGATGAAGAAACTAGAGGATGAAAAGGCATGGTTGCTTGGTATGAAAAAGTTCTTCAGGTTTCATGATTATTCGGAGAACATGAAAGCCATAGTAGATACATTCAGTCTCAAAGGTAAAGTAGATATTTGGTGGGAAGATGTGAAGAATGCCAAAGGTATACATGAGGAAGATTGGACATGGAGTGAGTTTGGGCGGCTATTCAAAAGGAAGTACCTATCAGAGAGATACTTTGATGACAGGGAAAAGGAATTCTATGAACTAAAGATGGGATCTATGACAGATGATGAGTACACTAGCAAGTTCTTGGAGCTATTGAGGTATGTGCCTTATCTCAAGGAGGATAAGGACAAGATTAAGAGATTCACTAGTGGGTTACCATTGGAATTGTTCGATGAGCCTAGATCATTGAAGGAGGACATTCATAAGCTAAATCATTGCTATGAACAATCGAAGTGCAAATACGAGACTAAGCCATACTGGAAGGGAAATGCAAAGAACAAAGGAAAATGGGGTAGGAAGCGAGTAGGACCACATGATTAAGGTAATAAGGAGATTTTTTCACCATGTAAGAGGTTCAATGTATCTGACAGAGGACAGGGACAACGATCTGAGGAGCATAACAAAGGTGCTGGCTGGAAGGCTATAAGTGTTGGACTTGTGGCAAAGATCATTGCATGAGATATTGTCCACAAAAAAAGGGTGGTAGGCCTCAGATATATAGTGCATAGGATGCATAGACTGTTGGGGATGTTGTTAAGAGGGTTCCTCGTATTTATGAAGCATTGGATAACAAACAAATAGACCATCAAGCATCTATCATTGAGATGGACGATAATATTTGCGATTAAGTTATTTCTATTTTTATTGACCCTGGATCTAATTATAGTTATGTTAGTCCTGACTTGGTGGATAAGTGTGGTTTGAATAAGGAATTACATGCTGAATCTCGGTTAGTGTAGTTGCCTACAGGTACAAATATGTGAGTTCATCATTAGGTAAGAGCTTGTGAATTTTATTTGAATGGTATGCTTACCGCAACACGCTTGAATTTATTACCGTTGGGATCATACAATATGTTTTTGGGCATGGATTGGTTGTATATTCATAGAACCAAGGTGGATTAATATGACAAATCTATTGAGTGCTCGGATGATAATAGGGAACCAAGAGTTTTACAGGGTAAGAAGAAAGCAACATCGGTTAGGATGGTGACAACTATACAAGCAAAGCGTAGTCACAGGAAAGGGTGTGTGTTATTTGCAATACACATTTCTAGTGATAAACGTAAGGAAGTTGAGGATGCATATGTTTTGATAAGGTACCCAGCTCTACAGTAGTTCAAGGATGTATTTCCTAAGGGTATTTAAGAGTTGCCACCTCACATGGAGGTAGGATTTTCTATTGAGTTGGTTCCAATGGAAACTCCAACATCAAAGGCACCTTACAGGATGAGCACACCTAAGTTGGTAGAGTTGAAGCTACAGTTGAATGAAATGTTGGACAAGGGATACATTAGGCCAAGTGTGTTACCATGGGGCACACTGGTATTCTTTGTGAAGAATAAAGATGGTACTCCCAGGTTTTGTATTGACTATAGGTAGTTGAACAAAGTGACTATCAAGAAAATGTATCTGTTCCCGAGGATTGATGATTTGTTTCATTAGATGAAGGGAGCAACAGTGTTCTTGAAGATTGGTCTAAGATTTGGATATCATCAAGTATGCACCAAAGAGAAATACATTTATAAGACAACTTTTTGGACCAGGTATGGGCATCATGAGTTTTTTATAGTTCCATTCATTTTAACTAATGCTCCAACTACATTTATGTGCTTGATGAATAATGTGTTGCGTGCGTATTTGGAGATGTTTGTTATTCTGTTCATTAATGACATATTAGTATATTCTAAAAATGACGAAGAGCATGTTGAGCATTTAGTAACAATGTTGAAATTGTTAAGAGAGCATCAGTTGTATGCTAAGCTCAACAAGTGTAGTTTCATTTGGATTGAGGTACACTACTTGAGACATGTTGTTTCCAAGGAGGGCATTGCAGTAGATCCAGAAAAGATAAGAGCCACCACGGAGTGGGTAGATCCTAAGAATGTGGATGAGATGAGATATTTCATGGGGTTGGCAGGTTATTATAGGAGGTTCATCAGGAACTTCTCATAGTTCTCTTATCCTATCACATCATTGCAGAGGGAAGGTAAGAAGTTTGAATGGACAGACGAGTGTGAGGCTAGTTTCAAGCAGCTTAGGCAGTTATTGACACATGCACCAGTGTTAAAGATTGTAGATCCGAACAAAGAGTTTGTAGTATGCATAGATTCTTGCAAGAAAGGACTTGGTGGAGTCCTTATGCAGGGTGGAAAATTGGTATGCTATGAATCACGAAAGATGAATGAGCACGAGCATAACTACCACACACACAATCTTTAGTTGGCAACGATTATACATTTGTTGAATATGTGGAGACACTATATTCTGGGAAGGAGGTTTACATTGATGAGTGATCATAATGGTTTGTGGTATCTATTTGACCAACCAAACCTGAATGGTAGGCAGGCTCGGTGGTTGGATACGATCAGTAAGTTCGATTTTGAGGTCAAGTATATCAAAGACAAAGAGAACAAAGTGGCAGACGCTCTTAGCAGGTAGATACAAGTAAATCACTTAGTATCTATGAGCTCCTACAGAACAGACTTACAGGGTAGGATCTTGCAAGAAGGTTAGCAGGATGTCTGATATATGGAGATTATGAATAGGTTACAGCAGGGTACAAGTACAAGTACAAGTGTAGGTACACGTCATGGTACAGCTATAATGTAACAACCTTAGTGAAAATTCCATGTAATAAAAGTTAAAAACAATAACCATGGTTGATGAGACACTTATTCCAAGTTGAATGTTCGGCAATACATCCTAGGGGGTGTTCATTTGATTGTTTATGGCTAAGGAAATTGGTAAAGGAAATGGATAAGGCTTTGGAAAGGCAAAATGACATTTTTTGGCACATTTATTTATGAAAATAATGGAAATTAGGAGAAAAAGGAGGTGAAAGGTCACAGGTTGCATCTGAGGAGGAAATAATGAAAATGAAGAAAATAGAGGCCTCATTCATAAAAAGGCTTTTGAGGGTTAGTTGGTAACCTTTTGTCAGTTGAATTTTGGAGCTCTCTCATTATTATCTCTCTCTCTCTCTCTCTTCGACACTTAGAATTTTCTTGGAGCACTTTGGCAATGGAGAAAGAAAGGAAAATAAGGAAAGAGGAAGAAAAGATCAAGTAGGAAAATGCAGGATCAATCTGCTACAACAAGCTTCATTGCAAGTATCAAATTGCATGTGTATTTTCCTTGCTAGATTTGGCATGCATGGTATTGCATGTGGTTCTTTTCTATCATGGCATGGATTTTTCCAGGTGTGACAGTGTTCTTCAGCCTGGCCTTACCATTTCTAGAAACCTTTGACGCGATGGGTTCTCATATTTGTTTGAGTTTGGATAGTTGGATGGATTCGAAGCTGAGTGAATTGGATCTCCGAAATGACAAACACATGGCGTAGTGGTCCCTGAACCAAATTGTGGATTGCGGTAAAGTCATTGGCCTAGTAACCCCTGAGCCAGACTATGGGTTGTGGTAAAGCCAGGATTGTGTGCCTAGTGTAGAAAAACTTGTAGATTCAAAAGCTCATATAATCTACTAAAATAAGAGACAAGAAGCTACTTATAATCTTTATAGTGGAAGCCCATAAACATCGAGCAGACAATAATCAATAGAGGAAGAGAATTAAAGGCACATAACAAAATAAATATCCAAGGAAAGCCACAGCTCAAAACGCCACTATCTATTTTGTATTAATCAGGAAAATCAATATGAAATTACAGTGCTTGTTCTCTCTAGAACAATCCCAAAACTCAGCAAATTCAATCTCCAACTCATTAGAAATCTCAAGGCCAAATCTTAGCCTCTTCACAAGCTCTCCAAGTCTCTATTCCAATGTGTAATTCCTATGAAGGATAGCTTGTATTTAAAAGGAAATAAAGCCTCTAAAAATAGCGCAATCCCTCAAGGATCAGTTCTTGAATGCATGCATTATCAGTGCAACTCAAAAAAATCTAAAACAAATAGTACAATGTCGCCGCACTCTAGTCTCAAGTGGGTCTTTCTCAGAATCAACATGCATGAGTTTCTAATGGTGGAATCTTCAGTTAACTAGAGTAGCACTAATTAGGTCACTAGTGTCCTAACTGACTGTTTACTCACTATTAGTTCCTAAAACTAATTGGAACTGATTTAACTAGACTTAACTCAATAAAATGAGTTAACTAATTACAACTCATTCATAACTCATCCTTAACTCCTATAAGTTAGGGAGAACATATACATGTCTTCTAAAAGACTTCCAATTCGAATTTCCTAAATTAATTAAGTTAATTAAACTTAATTAATTATTTTCAAATTGCTATGAGAAAAGAATTCGAATTTAATTCATAGTTTAATTCAAGGACAAATTAAAGAGGAATTTCTTGTTCCCATTTCTCAACACTGTCTCAACAAGAAAGGGATTATCCACTACCCCGATCCTATCTCTGTGAAACTCAAATTTACATCTTGGCAATGCCTTTGTCAAGATGTCAACATCTTGCTCCTCTGTGGGAATGCAATCTAACAACATGATTTGCCTCAATACATAATATCTGAGATGATGATACCAGATATCTATATACTTGGAATGATCATGAAAAATTGGATTTTCAGAGAGTTTGATACAACTCTGATTATCACAATAAATCATTGTCAGATCCATATGCTAACCAAACAAACCAACCAAGATCTTCCTCATCCAGATAGCCTCACATGGTACTTGAATTGTAGCCATGTACTCCACCTATTCCGAATTGAGTGCAACTGATCTTTGTTTCCTACTATATGAAGAAAATGCAGCTGACTCAATACTAAAGATCCCTCCTGATGCACTCTTCATTTCAGATGGACTCCTCGCCCAATCTACATCGGTGAAGCCTTGAAGCTTCACTCCCTTTGTCTGTCTATACCATAAACCAAACTGAGTAGTGCCTCTGAGGTATCTCAATACATGCTTTGCCATCTTCCAATACAGCTTGGTAGGCCTAACCATCGCTTGCCTAAGCTGGTTAATTGCATAAAACATATCTAGTAATGTGTTCACCAAATACATGAGTGAACCCAGAAGCTGCCTGTAAATAGTAGCTTCCAATACTTCTCCTGAATTAGCATTCCCCTTCCTCTAGTTACCAGCTAGAGGAGTCTCCATGGGTTTACTTCTCTCCATGCGGAATCTCCTGAGTATCTCATTGGCATACTTTCCCTAAGAAACAAACAACTCCCCATCTCTCTGCCATACCTCCATTCCAAGAAAGTAATGCATGAGCCCCATGTCCTTCATCTTAAACTCTCTTGCAATGTCCCCCTTATAAGATTTGATGAGCTTCTCATCACCTCTCAGTATGAGATCATATACATAAAGTACAATGATCAAAAGCTTACCTTCCACCACTATGTGATACAAGTTCACATCTGCTTCACTCTTTGTGAAGCCCAACCTAGTGAAGTAGCTATCTATCCTGGTGTACCAAGCATGGGGTGTTTTCTTTAGCCCATATAACACTCTCTTACATCGGCACACATGCGACTCACGGTCAAAGGTTTCAAAACCTTTGGGATGCTCTATGTACACCTCTTCCTGAATCATGTCATTAAGGTAGGCAGTCTTCACATCCATCTAATAGATACTCCAACCCATCTGTGCAGATAGTGCCAAAATAGATCTGATAGATGAGTACCTTGCAATAGGAGAAAAGGTCTCATCATAGTAAATCCCCTCTACATGTGAAAAGCCATGGGCCACAAATTTGGCCTTTTGCTTCTTAGCACTACCATTTATAGCTTGCTTTACCTTTGTAAAGCCAACGGGAGCTTAGAACTGACTTGCACTTCGGTCTTTAGACCACATCCCAAACACTATTTCAAACTATGGAGTCATACTCCTCCACCATCGCACCAACCTAAACTGGTTGTTGCACTGCTTCCTGAAAGGAAGATGGCTCTGTCACAACATATGCGCCCATAAGTGCCATGTTTCCAGTGTACCTCTCTGGTGACCTCCTCTGTCTGCGCTGAGAAGAGGGTGCTCCCACATTCTCCCATGCATCATCCAAAAATTTGTCAGCCTCTCTATTGCGCTTTCTTCCATCTCTGGAAGACTCTACCTGAGTGGATGTATCCACTCTCGGAACCTCTACATGTGGCTGCTTCACATCAATCTAAGGCTCCTCAACCTTAGGAATTGAAATTTCCTCCTCCACATGTACCTCAAGATCCCTCTCAAGGGATACTCACACGGCATTCTCCTCATCAAACTTGACATCCCTACAAACCACTATCATCCAACTAGTTTGCATGTACACCCGATAGTTGTGGGGAGTATCAGTGTACCCCACAAAGATCCCCAACTACGATGTTGGTTCAAGATTCTTCCGTTCATGTTTGGTCACATGGCAATAAGTTGATGACCCAAAAATATTGAAGTGACCAACATCTGGCCTCTTATCGGAATAAGACTCCTCTGGTGTCTTCATCTCAAGTATCTGATGTGGGCTACGGTTCTGAACATAAACCGTTGTGTTGCATGCCTCAACCCACAAGCGTAGTGGTAGGCCCTGATCATGCAACATCACCCTTGCTACCCCTACTTTGCTCTTGTTCTTCCTCTCGACAACTCCATTCTGTTGAGGGTTATGAGGTGCCATCAACTATCGTTTAATCCCTTCTGCTACACAGAAGTTATTAAACTCATTGGAGACATATTCTCCACTATTATCACTGCGTAGAGATATAACCTTCTTACCTGACTCTTTCTTGACCAATGCTTTGAATTCACAAAACTTTGTGAATGTCTGATCCTTTCTCTGCATGAAAAATATCCAACATTTACAAGAATAGTCATCTACAAATATAACATATTACCTGTGTTTGGCGGTGGATACTATCAAGAATTCTCCACACACATCTGAATGGACTCTCTACAGAATAGACTCTGCTCGACTATCTCTATCTCCAAAGGAAGACTTGGTGTATTTTCCCAAAGTACAACCCTTGCATGTATCAACTTGCTCAAGCATACCTTTGGGAAGACCAGTAGAGATTTGCTGTAATATCTTCAAAGCCCCATGATGCAAGTGGCCCGATCGCCTATGCCAAAACTCATTGACATCTCGGATCAATATTTTCTGCTTTTGAACTCAAAGCAGCACAATCCTCTACCTCTATATTATAGAGATTCTAAACTCAAATCCATATCTTCTTTACCTGACCATGGCTATGTGTCGAAGGAATTCCTTTCCTTTTGAAAAAATCACATCATAGCCTATATCCTCAAGCATGGCAACATATACCAAGTTCTTTGTCAGTCTGGGTACATGCATAACATTCTTGAAGGTGAGTGGAGCTGCATGCTCTCTTTGAAAATTAATACTACCCACACCAGTAACACTATACTTATAGTCATCACCCATATCGATATGCATCTTGAGATATTTCTCCTCCAGTTCACTGAATAACTCTTTGTCACTAGTCATGTGGAAAGAAGCTCCACTGTCGAAGTACCAGACACTTCCCATCATTGAAGACAGCATGCATGCAATGAGGTAAAAGTCCAATTCGAATTGGGAGGCCAAAGCCTCACCTTCCACTCCTCCTGAAGACTTCTCCTTGGACTTCTTCAATGGACAATTTGTATCAAAGTGACCCATTTTGTGACAATGAAAGCATTTAACTTTCGTCATTTCCTTCTTCTTACTTCCATGATAAGAATCTGATTTGGAACGAGAAATTTTACCTCTCCCCTTCCTTGCTTTAATCACTAAGGTACAATTCTCTTCATCATCAGTCTTTGATGAAGAGCCATCCTTGGTGTTCCTCCTGATCTCATCTTGCATCAAATCTGACCATAGTCATTCCCAATCTCGCAGCTTCTCCTGACCATTGATAGAGTCCTGATAACTATGCCAACTCTTTTAGATTCCAAGAAGAGCAAGGCCCACCATATCCTCCTCGAAAACTATGATTCCAACACTTCCAAGTTCATCCCGACATTGAGTGAACTTGGTCAAGTACTTTGGAATCGTCTCACCTTTCTCCATCTTGATTTTACAAAGTTTATCCTTCAGTGCCAACTTCCTTTGATCACTTCTATTCTGATACAAGTCTATAATTTTTTTCCACATGGCATGTAGAGTTTCGTTGCCATGGAGACTCGAGACAATGTGGTCTCGAAATCCCTCAAGGATTATCCACCTTGCCTTCACCACACACTTTTTCCATTTGGCAAATTTCTGTGCATCTGTAACTGCTGGCTTGGGGACTTCTTGATCAATGAATTCCTTCAAACCATTATCTTCTAGCACAACATCCATCATGTCCCTCTAGGCTATAAAATTCAATCTACCTTCGAAGGCATACTCAAGCCTCAACCCATGGAACACCATTTGTCGATCCTAAAGTATGTATGCAAATTTGACTTTCACCTGTAAGCCAGAAACTCAAAACTTCAAAATCTCCTATAGAGAGATGATTTTAAATCAACAATATCTCCCTCATATGAACTCCGATTCGGCCGCTTTGTTTTTTGAATTTGGGTATCTTTTCCCAAGGAATTCAAATATGAAATTTGTTTATGAAATTGTTTTACAGAAATTCTCAAAACTTCTTTGCAAACTCTCGGCCCAAAAAATAATCTTTCTCTAATACCATGTAGAAAAACCTATAGATTCACAAGCTCATGTAATCTACTAAAAAAAGAGACAAGAATCTACTTCTACTCTTTACAGTGGAAGACCATAAACATCAAGCAAAGAATAATCAATAGAGGAAGAGAATCAAAGGGACATAACACAATAAATATCTAGGGAAAGCCACAACCCAAAACCGCACTAGATGTTTTGTATTAATCAGGAAAATCAACATGAAATTAAAATGTTTGTTCTCTCCAGAACAATCCCAACACTCAACAAATTCAATCTCCAACTCAAAAGAAAACTCAAGGCCAAAGCTTAGCCTCTTCACAATATCTCCAAGTCTCTATTCCAATGTATAATTCCTATGAAGGATAGCTTGTATTTAAAGGGAAATAAAGCCTCTAAAAATAGTGCAATCCCTCAAGGACCAGTTCCTCAATGCATGCATTGCAAGTGAAAATCAGAAAAATCTAAAACAAATAGTACACTGTCCTTGCACTCTAGTCTCAACTAGGTCTTTCTCAGAATCAACATGCATGAGTTTCTAATGGTGGAATCTTCAATTAACTAGAGTAGCATTAATTATGTCACTAGTATCCCAACTAATTGTTTACTCACTGTTAGTTCCTGAAACTGATTGGAACTAATTTAACTGGACTTAATTCAATAAACTAAGTTAACTAATTACAACTCATTCATAACTTATCCTTAACTCCTATAAGTTAGGGAGAACATATACATGTCTTCTAAAATACTTCCAATTCGAATTTCCTAAATTAATTAAACTTAATTAATTATTTTCAAATTGCTATGAGAAAAGAATTCAAATTTAATTCACAATTTAATTCAAGGACAAATTAATCTAGAATTTCTTGTTGCCATTTCTCAACACCTAGAAACCCTTGTCGGTGAAGGGAGGGATATGCAGTAAATCCAAGAGGTGGATTTCTCTCCGTTTGGCCTAGTAGTCATAGGATGGGATGTATGGTAAAGCATGGAGAGTGTATCTTGGTGTAGGGATTAGTGATACCTAGATTGGACTGTGGATTACGAAAAAGCCTGAGAGACTAGGAGGCACTCAAATTCCTCACGGTGTAAGTGGAGAACTTCAGTGGCATCAATGCTTGTTTGGTTTTTTTGGTGTGTTCTATGGGTCCCACATTCATCCTTTGAATATGGCACAAGGTTGATTGGCTGAAGAGAGACTTGGCTCAGCCAATCTATGGTCAGGTGGAATGTGGTAGTCCCATCTCTGATTGGTTTATTGCATTCATTAATGAGACATTCATTCCCTTGGTTTTCATGTGTAAATGTACTGATCTATATGTGGATTTTATGGTTGATATATTTATGGTATTTCTGTTGTTATTATGTTGGTTATATGTATGTTTTATGACAATAGCTATGTATGGATCTCAACATGTTTTTACTTGTAAATGAAAGGGATAATGTATCTATGACCTAATAGATGATAACGCAAAAAATTACATGAGGAAACAATGGTTCTTAGAGATTCTTAGATAAGTACAAGATCCCTATGTTTAATTCTATTGGTTACACCTGTAAATTTCATGTTTGTGATATGTTTGATGAAATGCCTGTCATGGCTAGTAGGGGTTTGGTTAAGGTATTTTTTAACTTATTGGTTTTTCATTCTTATTTCCATATTATTTTACTAATCTTAAGTTATCATTCCATTTTGGGCAGTGACCTAGGCTTTGGGCCTGAAAAAGTGGCTCAAATCCTGGGGATGTTGGCACAAAACTAGTAAAATAAGTCTCTGGATGCTAGCAGGAAAACTTGTGAGAGCGGTTGAAGACTAAGTTGTCCAAAAGATCAGTGGGACCCAAGGGAAAGTTGTCTGAAGTGTTGGATTAGTTCTTAAGGGTCTTGAAGCTGATGTTGAATGTCTGTGTGTTATGTTTCCTTCGATTCCACTTCCTTAAGGTCACATAGGAGATCAAGTCCAATCATAGTAGCCTATCGTTGCATTTTTACCTTGGTTGGATGGTTACTTGGGTATATGTGAGAGGAGGGTGTTACAGAGTGGTATCAAAGCATGGTTCACCCCTCAGACTGGATAGACAATGTGTGTTGGTCATGCATGCATGTCAGTTGCATGTGCGTTTCTTGCACTTGCATTCCATGTGCTTGTTGCATTGCTTAATGTTGATCATGGTTGTAGTAAGGTTGTCATGAGGAACTTGATGTTGATTTTGTGGAATGCATTTGTCATGAGTATATGACTGGTTACATATTAAGGAATTTAGACTTCTATGATCCATAACATTGTTTAGAGAGTTTTCGGCGTAATCACATAGATATTCTTTTGTCGACACGTTTCGAACCAACAAGTGTGGTTCATCGTCAGGACAAGTTGAAGAACCAATCCAGCTTAGCTTGCTAAATAGTATGTGTAGAGACTCCAACGGCTATATTGCCAACGGCTAATTTTGACCTAATGACCCGAGTCAAACCCATAATAACCTTGTTATATTTAATTATTATTATTATTCTAAGAAATTAGTTAAATTAGGTAAATTATATAATAAAGAACTAAATAAATGTGTATAAATATCCAAAACCTAGCTAATTTAAATTAAAATACTATCATTGGTATATCATAATAATATTTTTATTATCATTTGAAACTAAATTAATAAATTTTATATTTAATACAATAATTTATATTTATTAAATAAAATAAATTTCTTTAATAATTTATCATTCCAATAAATTAGGTAAATAAAAGTATTCAATTGTTAACCTAATTAAATTAATAAATGTATAACTATATCCAAAACCGAACTAATTCAAATTAAAATATTATCATTGGTACAAAGAATATTTATTTAGTAATATTTTTATTTATCCTTTTAATCTAATGGTCATTTGAAATTAAATTAATACAAAAAAATTTCAATTAAAATAATTTATATTTATTAAATAATCCAAATTTATTTAATCATTTATTATTTCACCAATATTATTAACAAATACTTAGTCAAATAATAATAATCTTGATATATTAAATTACTATTATTTATGGAAACTAGTTAAATTAGGTAAATTCTATAATTAAAGTATTCATTTGTTAATGTACTTGTTTATAAATGCATATACATAAAAACGAACCAACTCAAACTAAATTAATATTATAGGTACATCATATATTTATTTAATAATAATTTTTTATTTAAATCTAATGGTCCATTTTAAACTAAATTAATAAATTACATCCTCTATCAAGATATAATTTTATAATTAATTTAATAATCTATATTTATTAAGAAATCTATATTTATTTAATTAATAAAATATAATCCTATAATAATTATTATTAAAATTAACCAAGTTATTAGGAAGATATTACAAATGGAGGTTAAAACTTTTTGTTTAACAAATATATGAAGCTGGGTAAAGATATTAATCTAATGTTCTGGGCTAATAATCATTATTATAATTCTAAAGGAATAGTAGAAATTAAATATACATGTATGAAAAACAAATTTAATAATTATAATAACTCTGTTTAATTGTAACCTAATAATAGCCTAAAGGAAATAAGGTTAATACACTTAATAACAATGCATAGTAATAAGACTAAACCATACTAATACTATAGGGATGCTAGGATTAAAGGGGAAAAATCTTAGGAAAAGGGACCAACCACCGAAAACAACACTTAAGGAGAGGGAAGAACCCTAAGACCTGAGGAGGTTAGGAAGACAGGGCTGGGACCCAGCAACTACTAATCTTCCAGCCATCATCCCTATTAAGATTATTCGGCATTTTCTCAATCTCCAGGGCCTCTCTAAATTTGCGATGGTGAAATTGCACAACCCTAGCAATGACTTGAGCATCCTCGATACAGACATGATGCATCGTCTTCCCGGCATGTTCAGCCAGGGCAGAGGACTTGGTCCTACCATGCCTTAGGTCAGCTGAATGCTCACTAATCCTTTGATTAATTGAGCGACCCGTCTCAGCAATATATGGTGTCCCACATGAACACGGAATGATATAGACGCCCTTCATGTCTTTCAGGTCAATCGGATCTTTTACAGACCTGAGGGAGCCACAGATAGTATTGAGAGGTCTAAAAGTCACGGGCACATCGTACTTCTTCAGAATCCTCGCAATCCTATTAGTGGTCCCTTGGATGTAAGGCAGGTTTACACCCAGGGCACGATCTTTAGGATCTCTTCAGGTTGACGGCTCCTTCTTGGCCTTGAGGAAGGCTTTTTGACCCAGGTGTCTACTGTAACCATTCCTCACGAAGACATCTAGAAGATGAGCCTTCTCCGTTTCCAAGCTCTCTTCATCGGAAATTCTGACAGCACGGGTGGCAAGCGTGCTTAGAACCCCTAACTTCTGAGCGGGGAAATGATGGGATGAAGCATGCAAATATTGCTCAGTATGTGTCTTATTTCTAAACACCCGATGAGAAAAGGAACCATCCACCTTCTTAGAGATGAGAACATCCAAGAACGGAAGACAACCCTTGTCTTCTTTTTCCATTGTGAATTTAATGGCGGCGGACTGGTTATTGAGATGATTAAAGAACCGATCCAGCTCATCAGGACCATGCGACCAGACAACACCAGTGTCATCAACGAATCTTTTCCAGAGCTTTGGTAAAAGACGCGAGGAGGCCAAAGCTTTAGACTCAAAATCCTCCATAAAGATATTAGCGACGACTGGGGATAAGGGGGAGCCCATGGAAACACCGCAAGTCTGTTCATAGAATTCACCCTCGAAGCCGAAAAAGGTGGAGGTAAGGCAAAGCTCAACCAGCTTAGCCGTATCAGGGTCAGTGAGCTTATTAATCACCTCCATGGCCTAATTGATGGGAATGCAAGTATAAAGAGAGACCACGTCGAAACTTACCAAAATGTCCTCGGGCTCAAGCTTAATTCTCTTAAGATCATCAATAAAAGAAGCCGAGTCTTTAATGAAGGACTCAGTCTGACCAACCAAGGGCCTCAACTTTGCAGCAAGGAACTTGGTTACATATTGTTATATGTTGCTTACATGTTGTTATATGTCGCTTGATTAAATCCTTGTATGTTATGCAACATTGGTGAATGTTCGATTACATGTATTAGTCTTGTAGGTTGGTTACAAGAATTGATCGCTTATGTTCGACTACATCCGTCAATGCATATGTGTAGTTGATTAGGACTTGCTTATGCATGTTGATGGTTGCATGTGGCAATGTGTACAATGGAGTAATGGTTGTTTTCATGCATGAGGTTATAACATGCATTTTTGATATGGCCTTGCATCAATGACTAGACCCTAGCTAGAATGATGTTTATGTGTTGATGCATTTAGTTGTGTATGTCTATATGCTATTATGTTTATGTTACACATGTGTCACACTGATTTTTTTATCTTGGAGATAAGGTATCCTCCCCAAATTATACTAAGGTACGTTGATTTACTATCATTTGGTTTATCTAACATATTATGCTTTGGGGAAAGAAATATCAAATGGCTATAAATATGGTTGACTACAAAGACTCTCCCTATGAATCCAAAGAGTAGTATGGTGTTGCGAACTCTTATGATTTGGTAGTTACACTGAGAAGCTTAAAGGAAGAGATAATGAGTTGTAAGGAAGATAATGACAGGATCATATAGGCACAAGAGAAGCAAGCATAGGTTAATGCTATACTTCTTCAGAGTTTGTTAGAATTGTAGCGACAAGGACCACTTTAGATCAACCATGTATAGGAGGACATAACTAATGGAGCATATGGAAATATGTCTCCTGGTAGACATAGGTCAGATAGATCTAATACGGTGAGAGATGGAAGGTTGTTGAACACTTCGGATAGGAGGGGCAATGAGTATAGGTACTATTCTAGTTTTGGTTCTGACAGACATCATGATCATCATCATTATCATCCTTACATGAGGAATGATAGGGGATACTTTCCAAATGAGTTTAAGAAAGTGAGGCCACCTACTTTTAATGGAGATGTGAAGAAGTTGGAAGATGAAAAGGCTTGGATACTTGGGATGAAAAAATTCTTTGAGTTGCATGAGTACACAAATAACATGAAGGCCAAAATATCTATCTTCAACTTGAAAGATAAAGCAGACATTTGGTGGGAAGATGTTAAGCGAGTCAAAGACATCAGGATGGATGACTTAAGTTGATGGGAGTTCAAAAGGCTTTTTATGAAGAAGTACTTGTCAGAAAGGTACTATGATAGTAAGGCAAAATAATTATATGAGCTAAAGATGGGATCAATGACAGATGGAGAGTACATGACTAAGTTTCTAGAGATATTGAGGTACGTATTGTATCTTACTGATGAGAAGGCTAAAGTTCAACAATTTGATAGTGATTTGAAATTAGCATTCAGAGATCGAATTGGTTATGATGAGTCTCGGTCACTTGAGGAAGTCATTGGGAAATTGAAACATTTCTATGAATAATCAAAGTGTAAGAATGAATCTTAGCAAGGATGGAAAGGGAAGGACAAAGGTAAAGGTAAATGGAAACCCAAGAGAACAAGGCCTCATAATGTAGATGGAAATAAAATATGGCACCACAAAAGAAGTTTAATGTAGCTAGAGAGGGGCATGGATCATAACAACAACATAGAGGTGAGGGCACTGGTCAGTTGGAGTGTTGGGCATGTGGTGAGGAACACCTTAGGAGAGATTATCTGTAGCATCAAGGTGGTAGGACTAAGATATATAGTGCATAGGAGGTGCATACTATTGGGGATGTAGGGTAGAGCATTCCTCATATTTATGCGGTCGTGGACAACAAGAAGATAGAACACCATACATCTATCTTTGAGATGGACAGTAAGCTTTGCGATCAAGTTATTTCTATTTTGATTGACCCCGGATCTAATTATAGCTATGTTAGTCCTGATTTGGTGGATAAGTGTGGTTTGACTAAGGAATTACATGAAGAGTATTGGTTAGTGCAGTTGGCTCCAGGTACAAAGAAGTGACTTCATCATTGGGTAAGAGCTTGCTCATTTCATTTAAATGGTATGCCTACTGGAAAACACCTAAATGTATTACTGCTGGGATCATACAATATGTTGTTGGGCATGGATTGGTTGTATCTTCATAGAACCAAGGTAGAATGTTATGACAAATCCATTGAGCGTGTTGATGACAATGGGGAACCAAGAGTTTTGCAGGGTAAGAAGAAGGCCACATCAGTTAGGATGGTGACAACTATGTAGGCAAAATGTAGTCGCATGAAAGGGAGTATGTTTTTTGTAGTTCAAATTTCTAGTGACAAGGGTAAGGAGGTTAATGATGCCGATGTGTTGAGCAAGTACCTAGTTTTGTAATAGTTTCGGGATGTATTTACTGACGACATTATAGAGTTTCCACCTCACAGGGAGGTAAAATTTTCTATTGGATTAGTGTGGGAATCTCCACCATTTAAAGAACCTTACAAAATGAGCACACCTGAGTTGGTCGAGTTAAAGTTGTAGCTGAGGGAAATGTTGGACAAGGGATACATTAGGCCAAGTGTATCACCATGGGGCACACCAGTATTGTTTGTAAGAAGAAATATGGAACTCTCATATTATGCATTGACTATAGGTAGTTGAACAAAGTGACCATCAATAATAGGTACCCTTTACCAAGGATTGATGACTTGTTTGATCAGCTGAAGGGAGAAACAATGTTCTTGAATATTGACCTGAGATCTCGATACCATCATGTACACATCAAAGAGGAGGACATTTACAAGATCACTTTCCAGACTAGGTATGGGCATTATGAGTTTGTTGTAGTTCCATTTGGCTTAATTAATGCTTTAGCTATGTTTATGTTCTTGATGAATAGCATGTTAGATCCATATTTGGATAAGTTTGTTATTGTGTTCATTGATGATATACTGGTATATTCCAAAAATGAGGAAGAGCACACCGAGCATTTAGCAGCAGTGTTGAAGTTGTTGAGGGAGCATCAATTGTATGCTAAGCTCAGCAAGTGTAGTTTCTTTCAAACTGAGGTACAGTACTAGGGGCATGTTGTCTCTAAGGAGGGGATTGTAGTAGATCCAGAAAAAATAAGAGCCATCATGGAGTGGGTAACTCCTAAGAGTGTGGATGAGGTGATATCTTTCATGAGGTTGGCAGGCTATCACCAGAGGTCCATAAGGAACTTCTCATAGATTTCTTATCCTATCACATCATTGCAAATGAAATGTAAGAAGTTCAATTGGATAGAGGAGTGTGAGGCTAGCTTTGAGTGTCTTAAGAAGTTGTTGACACATGCACTAGTGCTACAGGTTGCAGATCCGGACAAAGAGTTTGTAGTATGTACAAATGCTTGCAAGATAGGACTTGGTGGGGTCCTTATGCAGGATGGACATGTGGTATGATATGAGTCCCGGAAACTATATGAGCATAAGCATAACTACCTGACACCTGATCTTGAGTTAGAAGTGATCATACATGCATTGAAGATGTGGAGGAACTATATTCTTGGTAGGAGGTTTGTATTGATGAGTGATCATATTGGGTTGAGGTATTTGTTTGACCATACGAATCTGAATGCCAGACAAGCTAGATGGTTATCCATGATCAGTGAGTTTGATTTTTTTATTAGGTACATCAAAGGTAAAGATCTTGAGTTTGATCTTGAGGGAGTTCCATGTGAAATATTATTAGGTCACCCAGGTTATGAGAAGACGTCGAACGCATTGAAGAAATTTTATTATTGTCCGAATTTGAATAGGGATGTAGCATAGTTTGTGGTTAGGTGTTTCGATTTTCAGCGAGTAAAGGCATAGTACAAACATCCAGGTGGACTGCTACAACCAACTGCGATTCCAGAGTGGAAAAGGGAGGTCATTTCCATGTACTTAATCATAGGGTTTCTGAAGACAGTGAGACAACATGATTTAATCATGGTTGTTGTGGATAGGTTGATGAAGGTTGAACACTTCATTCAAGTGAAGTCTACATTCTTAGCTAGCGATGTGGCATAGGTATTCATCAGATATGTGGTCATATTGCATGGTGTTCCAAAGAATATTATGTCAAATAGAGATGCAAAATCAATTTCTAAGTTTTGGAAGGAGATATTTGCAGGTTTGGGCACAAAGTTGGCCTTCAGTATAGCTTATCATCTGGATATAGATGGACAGACAGAGAGGATAAATAGGATATGGAGGACATGTTGAGGATGCATGTGATGCATCAACAATAGAATTGGGAAGAGTACCTTCCACTAGTAGAGTTCACATACAACAATGGTTATCAAAAGTCATTGAGGATGGGTCCTTTTGAGGCACTGTATGGGTGAAGTTGCATTACTCCTATCAGTTGGAGTGATTCAATTAACAGGGTATTGATTGGACTAGATATGTTGGCATATATGGAACAAAAAATGCTGGTAATCAAGAAGAATCTAAAGGAAACACGAGATAGGTAGAAGAGTTATGCAGATCGGAATAGGTTGTTCAAGGAGTTCTAGGTTGGGGAACATGTGTACTTAAGCATCAAAGCGATGAAGAGATCCTTATGGATTGGATCATTAGCCAAGATGGCACCACGGTTTTGTGGACCCTTCAACGTCATTGAGAGGATTGGGCTAGTAGCCTATTGACTTGCACTGCCTTCAACAATGAAATTCCATGATGTTTTCCATGTATCTTTGCTTAAGAAGTATGTTAATGATGCTAATCATGTGATTGACTGGTCTGTATTGCAGGTGGAAATAGATGGAGAATTCCAACCAGAGCCTCAATGTATATTGCAGAAAAAGGTGGTCATGCTCTGGAATTGAGCAATCGTGCAAGTTAAGGTGCAATGGAAGCACTTAGGGCTTGATGAAGCTACATGTGAGATGGTGGATCACATGGAGGCCATGTATCCTTCCTTGTTTTCTGGCTGAGGCAAAGCAATTTTGATATGGTGTTTGGTATATGGTTTGATATGGCGTTTTAGTATATGTTTTGATATGGTGTTTGGTATATGCTTTGATATGGTGTTTTAGTATATGTTTTGATATGGTGTTTGGTATATGCTTTGATATGGTGTTTCAATATATGTTTTGATATGGTGTTTTGGTATATGTTTTGATATGATGTCTTGGTATATGTTTTAAGGATAACACTATATGTACATATGTATATGGATGTAAATATCACCATGAGCTATGTTATAAAGCTCTAATAAGCGGTATGGGTGTCATGTCATTATGATTATGTTGTCATGTTACTATGCTATAATGTGGTTATGTTATTATGTTGTTATGATGTCATGTGGGTCGGCTCTCAGTAGGGTGATCATTGTAAATACAACATTGAGCTATGTTATAAAGCTCCATGAGAAATATGTCTTGTTTCGAGCAGTTTTCTGAGGTATATGTGTGATTGAACGCCGATGACGGTGTCCCCCAAGGGGGAGGGTTCTATAACAACCCTGGTGAAAATCCCATGTAATAAAAGTAAAAAAAAAACAACCACGGTTGATGGGACACTTATTCCAAGATGAATGTTGGGCAAGACATCCTAGGGGGTGTTCATTTGGTTGTTTATGGCCAAGGAAATTGGCAAAGGAAGTGGCTAAGTCTTTGGAAAGGAAAAATGGATTTTTTTGGCTCATTTATTTATGAAAATAATGGAAATTAGGAGAAAAAGGAGGTAAAAGGTTAGAGGTTGCATGTGAGGAGGAAAATGAAGGAAAATGAATAAAATAGAGGCCTCATCCATAAAAAGGCTTATGAGGATCAGTTGGTAACCTTTTATCAGTTGAATTTTGGATCTATTTCATTATTCTCTCTCTCTCTCACTATGGAACGCTTAGAGTTTTCTTGGTGCACTTTGGCATTGGAGTAATAAAGGAAAATAAGGCAAGAGGAAGCAAACATCAAGCAGGGAAAGGCAGGATCAAGCAGCTACAATAGGCTTCATTGTAGGTATCGACTTCATGTGTATTTTCCTTGCTAGATTTGGCATGCATGGTATTGCATGTGGTTCTTTTCTATCATGGCATGGGTTTTTCCAGGTGTGATAGTGTTCTTTAGCCTAGCCTTTCTGTTTCCATATAGCTTTTATGAGATGGGTTCTCATATTTGGTTAAGTTGGGATGGCTAGATGGATTCGAAGTTGAGTGGGGTGGATCTCCTAAATCATAAACACATGGACTAGTGGTCCCTGAACCAGAATGTGGATCATGGTAAAGCCACTGGCTTAGTAACCCCTGAGCCATACTATGGGTTGTGGTAAAGCGAGGATTGTGTGCCTCGGTGGGCCTAGGAATCCTTGCTAGTGAATGACAGGATATAAGGTAAATCCAAGAGGTGGATTTCTCTCCATTGGGCATAGTAGTCCTGGGATGGGATGTACAGTAAAGCATGTAGAGTGTGTCTCAGTGTAGGGCCTACTGATCACTAGATCGGACTGTGGATTACGGTAAAGCTTGAGAGACTATGAGGCACTCAAATTGCTCATGATGTAGGTGGAGAAGTCTGGTGGCATCCATGCTTGTTTGGTGTTTTTGGTGTGTTCTATGAGTCCCACATTCATGGTTGGAATATGGCACGGGGGTGATTAGATGAAGAGAGACTTGGCTCGACCAATCTATGGTTGGGTGGAATGAGGTAGTCCATCTCCTGTTGGTTTAATGCATTCATTAATGAGACATTCATTCCCTTAGTTTTCATGTGTAAATGTACTGATGCATATGTGGATTTTATGGTTGATATATCTATGGTATTTTTGTTGTTATTATGTTGGTTATATGTATGTTTTATGACAAAATATAATAATGGCTCTCAACATGTTTTTACTTGTAAATGAAAGAGATAATGTATCTATGACCTAATAGATTATAATGCAGCAAATAACATGAGGGAACAATGGTTATTAGCAATTCTCAGATAGTATGAGATCTGTATGTTTAATTCTATTGGTTACGCCTATAGATTTAATGTTTGTGATATGTTTGACAAAATACCTTTCATGGCTAGTAGGGGGTCTGGTTAAGGTCTTTCTTAACTTATTGCTTTTTCATATGTGTTTCTCTATTCTTTTACTGATCTTAAGTTGTCATTCCATTATGGGTAGTGACCTGGGCTCTGGGCCTGAAAAGGTGGCTCAAATCCGAGGGATTCTGGCACAAAACTGGTAAAATGAGTCTCTGGATGCTAGTAGGCAAGTCTGTGAGAGTGGCTCTTGGTTTCTAGATGCTATCATGCCTATAGCATGAGAGCAACTAAGGCCTAAGTTGTCCAAAATCTCAGTGGGACCTAAGGGAAAGCTATCTGAAGTGTTAGATTGGTTCTTGAGGGTCCTGAAGCTAATGTTGAATGTCTGTGTGTTATGTTTCCCTCGATTCCATTTCTTTAAGGTCACATAGGAGGTCGAATCCAATCATAATATTCTCTCATCACACGTTTTCCTCGATTGGCTGGTTACTTGGGTAGATGTGGGAGGAGGGTGTTATATATAGGTACAGGTGCAGGTGCACAAGATGTGAACTATTGCCTTACAAAAGATGGATTGGTTCGATTTAGAGACAAGATACATGTGTTAGACAATAGTGAGTTGAAGAAGGTGATCTTGAGGGAGTTTTAGGTGAAACCATAATCAGGTCGCCCAGGCTACCATAAGACATTGACTGTAGTGAAGAAATTTTATTATTGGCCAAATATGAAGAAGGATGTAGCAGAGTTTGTGGCTAGGTGTTTTGATTATCAGTGTGTGAAGGCAGAGTGTAAGCATCTGGGTGGACTGCTACAACCAATTTCAATTATAGAGTGGAAATGGGAAGTCATTTCTGTAGGTTTTAACCCCATATAGAAATTACCTGCATACGAATTCTAAAACACAGAAAATAGACAATGCAAGAGCATAACACATAAAACACATATACACAAAGATTTCCCCTGGATCCAAAAATTGGGACTACCAGCTTGATTTTTCATTATATTCCTTTCAATGTTACAATACATATTTATACATGCCAAAGCATCCAATACCATGCACCGAAAACCATATGTAGGTCTACCTAACCTAATATAGGGTCCAAATTTTTTTTCCCTGGGGCGCTGCCCTAGACCCTGTAGAGGGAGGCTACTCACCCCCCTCAAACCCCCTGGATACAGGGGGGCTTTCGGCCCCCCTATGACCCCCCCATTGCGCAATCGATGCAACGAAGGGGGGGCTCCATCCCCCCTCTAACCCGCAAGTTCACTTCGTAGGTTAGTCATGGAAAGAATATAACACAACCCAACATTCTCCCACTTGTTGTTCTATTTCCACATGGGGCCACAGGCCCCAAAATGCCCATTGTTTCTCTACACCAAGAGTACTTCTCAGAGCTCATAGATTTTGTCAATGCATTTGCAATATTCTTCAAAGTGTCCACCTTTACCAGCAACACCTTTTTGTCTTCTATCATATCCCTCACAAAGGGATACTAAACATCAATGTGCTTTGCCTTTGAATGATAAGCAGGGTTCTTTGCCAAGAAAATTGCACTTTGGTTGTCACAGTCTATCCTTATAGCTCCTTGTACTAACTCCATACTTGAACACAATCTCTGCAACCAAACTGATTCCTTGCTTGCATGAGTGGTTGCCATGTATTCTGCCTCTGTAGTTGATGGTGCCACTACAAATTGTTTCTTACTCATCCAACTAACTACACCTCCAAATAGGTTAAACTCATACCCACTTGTAGATCTTCTCTGATCCAGATCTCCAGCCCAGACTGCATCAACAAAGCCACGGATATCAAAAATTTTGTCCAATCCTGGTCTTCCTTGATAGCATAAACCATAATCACAGTGCCACGCAAATACCTGAAAACCTGCTTCACTACTGCCTAATGCTCCTTCCTTGGTTTTGACATAAACCTTCTCAATACTCCCACTAAATGTGCAATTTTTGGTCTAGTACAGACCATTGCATACATCAGGCTACCGACTGTTCTTGCATATGGAACACAGGACATATCCTCTTCCCCTTCTTGTGTCTTGGGACACTGCTCAACAAATAACTTTACACCTATAGGAATAGGAACCTTCACCGGTTTACTATCCTGCATATTAACCTCTGTAATATTGTCTCAACATACTTCTTCTGGTTTAACCAAAGCTTTCTCTTTGCCCGATCTCTTTTAATTTCCATGCCCGAAATATAGTTTGTAGCACCAAGATATTTCATGTCTAATTTGGAGAACAATTGGGTCTTCAAATCCTGGATAATTTCTTTGTCATTTCCACCTAGCAACATATCATCCACATACAAGACCAAATAAATAACACAGTCACCAATTAATTTAAAATACACAGAGTGATCTTCTTTACTTCTGGTGAAGCCAAGTCCCCGTATAAATTTATCAAATTTCTGATACAACATCCTTGGTGATTGTTTTAACCCATACAAAGACTTCTTTAACTTGCATACTAGTTCTTTCTTCCTCTTCATCGCAGAGCCCTTAGGTTGCTTCATGTAGATCTCCTCTTCCAGATCCCTGTGAAGAAATGATGTCTTCACATCCATCTGCTCTACCTCAAAATCAAAATTAGTAGTAACAGATAAAAGTGATCTAATAGAAGTTACCTTGGCAACAGGAGAAACAATATCACCAAAATAATTTCATGGCACTTGGAATAACCTTTTTCTACCAGTCGAGATTTGTATTTCTCCACCTTTCCTTTGAATTTATCTTCTTCTTGAACACCCATTTTCTTCAAATGGGTTTCCTTCCAGCTGGCAACTCCACCAGATCCCAGGCCTCATTTTTGTGCAAAGATTCCATTTCATCAACCATGGCCTCTTTCTAGAGTTTTCCATCCTCTGAATCTACTGCTTCCTTCATAGTTCTGGGATCATCATCAGTAATAGATAAAGCAAAATTTGAATAGAAAGCAAATGGAATATACCTTTCTAGCTGCCTTCTTTCTTGAACTGATCTTCTTACACCCCTAGTTTGTGGCTCTTCATTTTCTGATTCCTCCTCTGCTGTAAAGTCTAATTCTTCCTCCTTTAGCTCAAACTCTATCTTCTTAGGTTCCTTTGATTGGACTTCATGTTTAATAACATATTTCACCTCTCTGAACACCACATCTTGGCTCTACATAACCTTCCTTATTGCTGGGTTCCAAATCTTATAACCCTTTAAACCATCCTTATACCCATAAAGATGCACTTTTCAGATTTACTATCCAACTTGGTTTATTTATCCTTTGCAACATGTACATATGCATCACATTAAAATACCATCAGATGTGAAAGGGAGAGTTTATTACCAGTCCATACCTCTTGTGGAGTCTTATCCTCCAACGTTAATGAAGGTGATCTATTGACCAAGTAACATGCTGTCTCCACCGCTTCTACCTAGAATTCCTATCCTAACCTGACACCACTGAGCATGCTTCTTGCCCTTTCCATCAACATCTTGTTCATTCTTTCTGCAACTCCATTGTTCTGAGGTGTATATGGAGTAGTCTTATATCATGCTATACCACACTTCTTACAAAATTCTTCAAATTCCTTACCGCAAAACTCTCCATCATTATCTATCCTCAACACATTTATCTTCTTCTCTGTCTAGTTTTCCACTAGAGCCTTAAATTCTTTAAACCTGTCAAAGACTTCAGATTTCTTCTTAAGGAAATATATCCATGTATTCCTTGATAATTCATCTATAAATGACACATAGTACACAGACTTACCCAGTGATGGAACCTTCACAAGTCCAAACACATCATTGTGCACAAGCTCTAATATCTGTTTCACCTGCTTACCACCAGAGGGGAAACTCACCCGATTCTACTTCCCATATACACAATTTTCACAGAAATCAAAATCCAGAGAGCTATTACTCATACCTTCTACCATACCTTTACCATGAAGTATTTGAAGGCCCTTCTCTCCAATATGTCAGCGCCTTTGATGCCACAACACGGGCTTTTCTCCAGAGACCACTAGATTCTCTGCTCCACTTTCAGGAACCATAGAACTCTTGTACCCATCAACAACAGTGCTACCTTGCAGCTTATACAGAGTTCCAATCTAAACTCCCTGCATCAATACTAGTGCTCCTCAAACCATCTTGCAGGTATCCTTCTCGAACACTGTTTTTACACTTGCACCATCTAGCTTGCTTACAAAAATCAAATTTCTGGCTAATGTAGGAATATGCAAAACACCCGGAAGTGTTCTAACCTTTCCACCTTGCAACTTCAACTTTAATTTTCCATGACCAACGATTCTAGTATTCCTATCATCCCCTAAGAAGACATCACCACCATCGTATTTATCATAGTCGCAGAACCACTCTCTATGGGGAGTGAAGTGAAAGGATGCACCTAGGTCAATCAACCATGCCTCATGATCTACATGTCTACTTGAAGAAGCTAAGTACACATCCCCACCTTCATCAGAGGTGGTTTTCACCTCTACAGAAGTAGCATCATCGGATCCCTTTCCTTTTTCAGGAGCTTTAGATTTACGGTTCCTTTTGTAGTGCCCTTCCTTTCTGTATTTCCAGCACACCACCTTTACAGGTTTTCCTTGAGATTTAGATATCCCTGTAGATTTAGATCTCCCACTTGATGACTTATTTTTGTTTCCGTTCTGGGACCGTCCTCATACAGAGAAGGCATCAACATTCTGGCCCTCCATATTTTTCCATCTCATCTCCTCCATCAACAAGGATGAGACTATTTCATCAAACTCCAAGGTAGTTGCATTGCTAACTATTACAATAACCAGACTATCCCACGAATCTGGTAGAGAACACAACAAACTAATGCACTTATCTTCATCTAAAATTTTAATATCAACAGATAATAACTTACTTACCGTAGTATTAAATGCATTTAGATGCTCTATCACTGAGTCTCCATCTTTCATCCTTAGGTTATATAGCTTTTTCTGTAGGAATAGTTTATTCACTAAAGACTTAGATTGGTACAAAGTCCCTAACTTGTCCCACAAAGCCTTCACTGTAGATTCCCTTGATACATTCAACAATACTGAATCTAAGGGACACAATTGTATTGTTCTCTTTGCCTTCCGATCCAACTTCTTCCATTCTTCATCAAACACTCCTGTTGGTTTAGTACCCGGATCTACCACGATCCATTGATCTTTGTCCACCAACAAATCCTCCATCTTGATTTTCCACAACTCAAAACTTTAACCATTAAATTTCTTGATATTTATCTTTCCATTGCTCACCATCTTCTTTCACCACCAGAATCGATCCTGCAGATCTCCCACTGAACAGGGTCTACCATAGGCCTGAGTGAAACCCCTCAGTAACAAAGGCATCCCCTTGAAGCCAAAACAACTCTGATACCAAATGTAGGTTTTAACCCCATACAGAAATTACCTGCATACAAATTCTAAAACATAGAAAATAGACAATGCGAGAGCATAACACATAAAACACATATACATAGACATTTTCCCCTGGATCCCAAAACTAGGACTACTAGCTTGATTTTTCATTATATTCCTTTCAATGTTACAATACATATTTATACATTCTGAAGCATCTAGTACCATGGACTGAAAACCATAGGTAGGTCCGCCTAACCTAATATAGGGTCCAAAAGAAGTTTTCTCGAGGCATTGCCCTGGACCCTGTAGATGGGGGCTACTTGCCCCCGTTAAACCCCATGGACAAAGGGGTCTTTCGCCCCCCCCCCTGTGACCCCCCCCTACGCAATCAACGCAATGAAGGGGGGGTTTTGCCCCCCCTCTAATGCCCCGGTTCACTACGTAGGTTAGTCGTGGAAAGAATATAACACAACCCAACAAGTTCCATGGAATTTATCACAGGTTTGCCGAGGACAGTGAGATAACACGATTCCATCATGCTTATTGTGGACAGGTTGACAAAGGTTGTACATTTGATTTTAGTGAAGTCTAGATTCTCAGCTAGTGATGTTGCACAGGTATTCATCAAAGATGTGGTTAGATTGCATGGTGTTACAAAGAAGATTGTGTTAGACAGGGATGCAAGGTTCACTTCCAAGTTCTAGGAGTTATTTGCAGGTTTGTTCACAAAGTCACCCTTTAGTATAACTTATAATCCATAGACACATGGACAGATAGAGAGGGTCAAAATTATATTGGAAGGCATGTTGAGGATGTATGTGATACATCAACATCAAAAGTGGGAAGAGTACCTTCCACTGGTAGAGTTCGCTTATAACAATGGGTATTAGGAATCCTTGAGGATGAGTCCATTTGAGGAATTGTATGGGTGGATTTGCAATACTCCTATCAGTTGGAGTGATCTGATTAATAGGGTGTTAATTGGACCAAACATGTTGGCATACATGGAACAGGAAATGCAGGTAATCAAGAAAAATCTAAAGGCAACATAGGATAGGAAGAAGAGATATGCTTGTCAGAATAGGTTGTTCAAGGAGTTCCAGGTTGGGGAACATGTGTACTTGCGCGTCGAACCAAAGAAGAGCTCGTTACAGAATGGATCATGTGCCAAGCTGGCACCATGGTTTTGTGGATCCTTTAGTATCATTGAGAGGATTGGTCCAACAACCTATTGACTTGCACTACCTCCGATAGTGAAAGTCCATGATGCTTTCCATGTGTCACTACTTAAGAAGTATGTTAAATATGTTGATCATGTGATTGATTATTCTGTATTGCAGATGGAACCAAATGGAGAATTCTAGCTGGAGTCTCAGTGTATATAGTAGAAAAAAGGTGCTCATGATGCGGAATCGAGCAATCGAGCAAGTTAAAGTGTAGTGCAAGTACTTTGCGCCTGATGAAGCTACATGGAAGATGGTGGATCAGATGCAGGCTATGTATCCTTGTTTTCCAGTTGAGGCAAAGCAATTTTGGTATGGTGTTTTGGTATATGTCTTGGTATCTATTTTGGTATATGTTTGATGATGTTTGGTATATGTACATATGTACATCGATGTAAATACTGCCACAAGCTATGTTATAAATCTCCAATAAGTGGTATGGGTGTCATTTCATTATGATGTTATGTTGTTATGTTTTCATGTTGTTTTTCTTCTCAATAGGTTGATCATTGTAAATATATACTGCAACGAGCTAAGTTATAAATCTCCATCGACAGTATGTTTTGCTTACATCAGTCTTGTGGTTATAGGTGTTGTTGAACACCAAGGATGGTGTTCCCCCAAGGGGGAGGGTTCTGTGATAACCCTGGTGAAAATTCCATGTAATAAAATTTAATTGAGGAAAAATACTAACTACGGTTGATGGGACACTTCTTCCAAGGTGAATGTTGTGCAAAATCTTGGTGACGGGGATCACTTGAGATTGTTTAAAGGCTAAGGAAATTGGCAAAGGCAATGGCTAAGGCTTTGGAAAGGAAAAATGACATTTTGACACATTTATTTATGAAAGTAATGAAAATTAGGAGAAAAAGGAGGTGAAAGGTCACACGTTGCATGTGAGGAAGAAAAATGAAGGAAAGTAATGGAAAATGAAGAAAATAGAGGCCTCATTCATAAAAAGGCTTATGAGGATCAGTTGGTAACCTTTTTTCAACTCAGTGTTGGAGCTCTCTCATTATTCTATCTCTCTCTCTCATGCTCTTGTATACTTAGAGTTTTCTTGGAGCACTCTTGGAGGGTGTGGCATACTTGGATTTTTGGAGGAAGAAGGAGAAGGAAGAGTATGAAAGCAGAAGAGGACATAGAGATTTGTAGCTACAACACTTTTTCTTGTAGGTATTATGTTGCATGTATGTTTTCCTCACTATTTTTGGCATGCATGGAATATACATGTGGTTTCTTAGTTGCGATCTTTCATGGGCATGGAGGATGGTTAGGATTGATAGTGGATTTCCTAGCCTTCCCATTTCCTAGATAGTTATGGTGATTATGGATCTGTTTTCCTTGTTTCTTTTTGGTTGGTTCTTATTTTCCTTAGCTTGAGTTGATTTACTAGTCCTAGAAGCCCTAGTTGGACAAACGTTCTAGAAGCCCTGTAACAACTTGGGTTGAGTTACCAGTCCTGAAAGCCTTGGTTGGACAAACACTCTCGAAGCCCTTGGTGGGTTGCGCTACTAGTATTGGAAGCCTTGGTTGGAAAAATGCTATGGAAACCCTGGAAGGCTTGGATAAAGACCAATCTGATGATTGTTTTGTGATGTCCGACCATGAGGTGGAATCACTGTTTGATGGGTTGATTTGGATGGCCTTTGGAAGCTATGGATGGTTTTAGATTGATGTGTTGTATGAGATCCCACATTCATGCTTGGAATATGGCACGAGGGTGAATCGCTGAAGGGAGATTTGGCTCATCCATTCTATGGTTAGGTGGAACATGGAAATCCCATCCTGGGTAAATTGGATTTTTCATCATCAATATGAGGTTATTTCTCCTTGTATTTTAATGAGTATTATACTGGATTATATGTGTTTTATATGGTTGTGATTTCATTGGTATTTTTGTTGCTATTATGATGGTTATATATGTGTTTTATGACAGTAGCTATGTATGGCTCTCATCATGTTTTTACTAGTAAATGACTGATCAATGTATCTATGTCCCAATGGATGAAATGACAGTTGATGTGTTGAGGCATCAATGTTTCTTAGTGATTCTCAGCTAAGTATGAGACCCCTATGCTCAGATATGTTATTTACACATGTAAATTACATATTCGTGATATGTTTGATGAAATTACTGTCATGGATAGTAGCAATCCAGTCAAGGTCTCATTCAAGTGATTGCAATTGTACTATCATTTACTTGTTATTTTATTGTTCTATAGAAGTCATTTAATTCTGGGTAGTGACATGGGCTTTAGGCCTGAAAAAGTGGCTCAAATCCTAGGGACGCTGGCACAAAACTGAGAAAAATAGTCCCTAGATGTTGTCTTGCAGGCCTGTGAGAGCATCCATAAGTCCCTAGACGTTGGCATGCCCATATCATGAGAGCGTCCAGAGGTCATGTTATCCAAAAGTTCAGTGGGACCTATGCGCTAGTTGGTAGAAAGGTTGGATTGATTCCTAAGGGTCCTAATGTTGATGTTGAATGTATGTATGATGTTTTTTTGTTGGTTCCACTTCCTTAATGTGACTTAAGAGGTCGAATCATATCATAGTGGCCTCTTGTCACATGTTCACTCCGACTAGTCGGTTTCTTGGGTACATGTGGGAGGTGGGTGTTACAAATAAGTTTGTTTTATGGTGGTTCTAGAAATTCAAATATTAATTATAGGAGGCCACCTATTCCAGCTCTATATGCCTTGTGAGTGAATGTGCCCCACATCACCCCAAAATTCACACACAGTGATTCACCCCCTTCGAGGAAGTCCATAATCCACTATTCCAACATCACAATTTTCAAAGTCTTTGATAAAGTATTCATTTGTTTCTTCTTTAGGATGGTCTCTTACCAAGTTGTTACAGGGCTCCATCGTATCTATCTCAACCCATAGTCTTCAGGGAACACAAGTTTTTACAAGGCTTTAGGGATTTCATTCCACCCACAACCTCTAGTGGCCCAAGCTTTTACAAGGCTTCACAGACCTCTTGTCTTAACCCACAGTCTCTAGGGACCCAAGCTATTCGAGGGTTCCAAGAATCTTATCTCAACCCACAGGCTCTAAGAAACCAAATCTGTTATAGGGCTTTAGAGACTAGCACTCAACCCACAACTTCTAGGGATAAAGAACCAATCCCCATATCTTCTCTTCATCGTTTCCTGCTGCAAATGTCTATTGGATGTTTGGTTCTCATCCTCCCCTCAGCCTACTTCCCAAAAGAAAGAAAATACTCTACTTCCCTAGGTGAAATAAAAGTATATGCTTCCCTTCTAGTGCGTTGTTCAACTCGTTCTCTCCCTCCTCTTTGAATGCTTCTCCTCCTGGAGTTTGAGTATCCTCTCCCTATCTGTTCTCAAATGTTTTTGCTTCTCCTTTTTTTTGGTCAACATTTCTTCCCCCTCCTTTACTACCGTGTCCTTGCTGTTTGTGGAGATTCATAAGTTTTGTCCTCTTTTCTTGTTGTGTTTTTGTTAAGTAAGCATGGCCCTGGGTACTTTTTGTTAATCCATTTAATTTCAAGAGCCAACCCTTTTACTTGATGCACCAAGCAACCTTTAATGGTTGTCTCAAAGTTCAAGTTTCTTCTTTGCACAAGAAACCATAACGTCACAAGTAACAATTCTCCATCCTCAGCTCTAGAATACGTGTCCCTTGACTTAGTCCCCTTTTCTTTTATTTCAAACATTGCAAAACATTTACATCATTTTTATAATGTGGCTCATACGAGAACCTTGGGTGGGCCTATCATAGTTGCACTCCTTGTAAATCCTCATGGGTGAGGAGATATGCTCTCTCAAATTTAAAGCCTCAAATTTGTGGTCATGATTCGCCAAATGGATGCTAAAGACCACTCTATGAATGGTCCAAAATTTGTCATTAATTATTCATAAAATTTAAAAAATGCTTGTGTTGGATTTTGGATCTTAGTAGTTGGAACAAGGGTCTCCACTTCACCCTTTCTATTTGATTAATTTGGCCCCTAAAGGAGGTTTTATTTTTGAAATCAATTTTAAAGCAAGTTGTTTCAGGTCAGCCTCATTTTGGGGGTGTTTAAATTTTTATTTTTCTAGGCGAGGTTGATCCTCATTTGATTCCCCTCCTTCTTGTATAAATTAGGGGCTAATATCTCATTTCTCACATGGATCTGATGTGCTTATCATATGAGGCAACATAGAAGGGATTAACGAACACTTTTGGTTTTATATTTTTTTATTGCCTTGGCTCACTTAACAAGTACCTATGAGCAACAATTGTTATCTTCTTCTTGTAGTCGAAGGAATCTCTTTGGAGGATGAGTCTTATGTGAGGGCTAAATTCCCATGTAATAGGATGAGATCCATCTTAGTGTAACAACTTGAGTCCAAGCTTAGAAGAGGGTCTCCTGCAATCACATATCCACATTGTTTATATAACAACCAAGTATATGGGACGAGACCATGTTAAAATGACAAATTATAAGCTAATTCATTTAAAGCATTTTTCTTAAATATTTGATGCATCAAGCATATAAGGTGTCAAAATATATGTCAATGCTCCATCTCTTTTGTTGAAATTTGTTCTTTTAGGATGAGAATACAGAAGCTCTGTTTTCTATATCTTCTAAGGAATGAGTAATTTTAACTTGCACGTCAATAAACCTAGCACCAAGACATAAAATAGTTGGATGCACCATGAAATGATGAGCGAGTCCATTGTTGCATGACCCAAGCTCTAGTCCTGAGGTCGAAGCCTCTAATGTGCTTGTTTTACTTTCACCCTGATGCTATTGAATTATTAATTTTTGAATTGGAAACTACATAGATCTAGTTTTTTCAAATGTGATATACTCGAGGTTTAATTTATTCATCGGAGCATAAAGGTTGGTGGAGGAAAAATTTCACACACACACACACACACATATAGTGACACATTTAAATGGCAACAATATTTCTCATTAGAAAGGTTAAAAGTTATACCAGAATACGTGGCACAATTCTAAGCCAATAAACAGGGACACATGAATCTTGTTAACCCTGTCATGTAGTGCCAACCAATGATCACTTCCACAAGATTTTGAAGAGATTATTCTACATGGCACACATGTTGAAATATTGGGCACCCCACGAGCGAAGACACATAGATGAACTACGTAAGTTTGTGGTCAAAAGTATAACAATTTTTCGCGAAGAATACATAGCAAGTCACATAGCACAAGTCCACTGGTACATTCTGCTAGTGCGTGGATCTAGAAGACCTATGCATTGATACACTATAAAAGTGCTAATGTGAGGGTGCGATCCAAGTCGTAATCCCCAAGGCAACATTCAACTCAATATATTTGTAGATGCATGTTAGTCTGCAAGTTTGAAATCTAGTGGACTACTTGAAACTTGATTCAAGCCCAAGACTAGGTTCAATGATTAGTGATTTACTACAATTCTTACGTAGTCGATGTTTCAACACATATCATTGGAATAAAATTTTCCCAATTGTAGTAGAACAAGATAGAAAAACACAAAAATAAATTTGAAGGATCATCATGAAGTTTGGTGTATGGAAAATTGCGCTACCTATGCATTGATATTTGAATGTAGTGTGCAAACTTTCCAGCGAAGTGTGACTGAGATTCTCTATGTGTGTGCAAAGTATAGTCTAAATATTTAGTGTGACTGGAGCTAGAGTACTCTTATAGTAGAGTATGCTCCTGAGAAATGTCTTAGAGTGATCTGAAGCCAATATAGAATCATGGAAGAGTTCAATAAGAAAATGTGCATCGAATTATGACAAAGATAACATACTAGATGCAATTAAGTGATTATATACAAGTGCAAATCGAATGTTGTATAAACCCTGTGACAAAACTACAGTACTTTAGTTGCTCTTATTTAATGTTGATATATTGTCAAGGTTTTCTTGTTTATTATATGAAAGGTGGAGATTCGATTCTCCTTCAGGTTGGATCGTGAGAACACTTAAGTGTGGTATGGTGGTGCTAGGGCAATAGATTAATCCTAGCAGGGTGTTGGAGCCTTCTTCTAGCTGTTTCTAGAAAATCTTGGAAGTTGGAGCTTCTTGTTAATGTAATCTTTAAGAGATATAATAAAAATGTTTGGTGGTTTTTCTCTCGGAAGGGCTTCCATCTAAAAATCTCTTTTGTACTGTCTACAATGTTATGCATTTCTAAATGGTGTTGTTAATGTTTGATATTTAATTAAAATTGTTAAAAAATGCCCAGTATCGATTCACCCTCCTCTCCGTATTGGTGAATATTCCAACATGATCAACACAAAACAAATTTTTGTGAAAATAATTTCGGCAAAATCACATAAAAAATCATTTGTCAATGCGTTTCGAACTAACTAGTGTGGTTCATCATCAGGACAAGTTGAAGATCAAATTTGAGTGATAAGTTAAATAGGGAATGCAGGTCATTTCAACAACTATATTTGACCGAGCAACGGATAAAAAAGACTTCTAACGGCTAGATTTGACCAAGGCCCAGGGGGAGGGGTCAAGGTTGTTAAAAAACATTTTAAATAAATTATTGAAAAAATCTATATTATTAATAATATTATTAATTTAAATTAATATTATTATTCTTATAATTAGTATCAATATTAGGGAATAATTATATTAAGAATAATATACTAATATTAAAATTATTTTTAATCTTAGGGTAAATCCAACCAATATTTAAAGAGACCATTGTTTTATATAGATGTTAATATTATCATTCTTAACTAAATAAATATTATTACTATTATTAATAATAGTCTAGGGTAAAAAATAGTAATAATATTATTATTAATAACTTCAAATTAATATTACTAATAGTACTAGCCTAGGGTAAGTAATCCAATATTACTAATTTATAATGTGAATAATTCTATTAAAAGAATAATATTATTATTGCTAACTATTGTTACTATTTTTATTATTTATAATTGTTAATGATAATAGCGATATTGTTATAACTTTTATTATTAGGGTAAATTGATTTCTAAAAATAAAAGTGACTTAATGTTAAAAATATATTAATAAGGTAATATATTAATAAGATACTATAATATAATGGTCTAGGGTAAAAAATTCATTTATTACTAATTATCAGAATATTTGAATAAATAGTAAATAAATACAATTAAAACCTGATCCATGGAAGATATAAGATAACAATGGACAAAGGAAAGCTAAAGGAACCAAAAGGCCAAGGAAAGGAAAAATGATGAATAGGATAAAGAGGCTAGGAAGAAATCGTTGGGATCCAGCAACTACTAATCTTCCACCCGTCATCCCTATTGAAATTATTAGGCCTTTTCTCGATTTCAAGGGCTTCCCTAGATTTTCAATGGTGAAACTACGCAATTTTCACAATAACATAAGCCTCTTCGATACAGAGATGATGCCTAATCTTCTCGGCATGCTCTGCAAGGGCAGAGGACTTAGCCCTCCCATGTTTTAAGTTTGTCGAGTGCTCACTAATCCTCTGATTAATAGGACGACAAATCTCACCAATGTATGGTGTCCCACAGGAACAGGGAATGACATAGACACATTTCATGTCTTTAGGGTCGACAGGATCTTTAACAGATTGTAGGGAGCTACGGATTGTATTAAGAGGTCTAAAGGTCGGGGGAACATTATGCTTCTTAATAATCCTGGCAATCCTATCAGTGGTCTCTTGGATGTAAGTGAGGTGAACCCCCAGGTACCGGTCTTTAAGATCTTTATGGACTGAAGGCTCCTTCCGGGCCTTGAGGAAGGCCCTCTGACCCAGGTGTCTACTATATATAATTAGTATAATATTATTTTTATGTACTACGTAGCAAAACCTATACGTAAATATATTTCGATGCCATGAACTTTAGCTTCAAGTATCTGCAAAATATTACAAAAAAATATAACTTATCATACAATTACAACAATTATATCCCCACCAATCCATTGATTTGACTAGGGTCATGCATGTTCAGTAATGTTCAGATCTCATGTTCCTTTTCATTTCCAACTTGATTTATGCACATGTATATACAATTTTCACACACAATTCTATTGATTCGCCTTCATACTATTTCTATTGAAAATGCAATTGCCTCAGACTTAACAAATATCAATATCATTCTGTTGTCCAAAATCTAAACATATTCCTACATCTCATATTCTATACATATTTCTACATCTCATAACTTTATACAATTTAAGAACACCTATTTAATAAACAAAGGAATATACATTTAAAACCAATAACTAGAACTACCAAATATCAACACTACTTCATTATATATAGCTGAAAAGGATTTTGTAATCTAGTAAATTAACAACATAAATTTCCAAAATCTCTAACCATAAATCTACTCAATTTGCTTGAGGTGAACAATTTACCCCCCAACCTTGAACCCTCTCCAGAGGTTCCCCCCACGGTGAGATTGCAACCTTATGAATCGACAACCTCTTGTGATTCCAGGCTAGGGATTTTTATGCCTTAAATCCCTTAGCAGGCTTTC
>APFE030665952.1:90097-139612 GCA_000404065.3 Pinus taeda
TTGAAATAAATCTATATTATCAATAATATTATTAATTTAAATTAATATTATTATTCTTATAATTAATATCAATATTAGAGAATAATTTTGTTAAGAATAATATAAGAATAATATACGAATATTAAAATTCTTAATCTTAGGGTAAATCCCATATTTAAAGTGACCATTGTTTTATATAGATGTTAATAATATTACTATTAACTTCACAAATAAATATTATTACTATTATTAATAATAGTCTAGGCTAAAAAATAATAGTAATATTACTATTATTAACATCAAATTAATATTACCAATAATACTAGCCTAGGGTAAATAATCCAATATTACTAATTTATAATGTGAATAATTCTATTAAAAGACCAATATTATTATCACTAACTATTGTTACTATTTTTATTATTATAATTGTTAATGATAATAGGGAAATTGTTATAACTTTTATTATGAGGGTAAATTCATTTCTAAAAATAAGTGACTTAATGTTAAAAATATATTAATAAGATAATACTAATAATATAATGGTCTAGGGTAAAAAATTCATTTATTACTAATTATAATATATTTAGGTTTTAAAACTTGAAATATTATTATAATTAGTAACCCCACGAAGTTGAAAAGAACAAACTAGGGGGGCACAAAGGGCATGAATGCTATAACCACAAGGTGGACCACCAAACCTTGCACACCACCACCACTAGAAGAGCCACAATAGACACCAAAACCCCATAATTCAAAGAAGTTGCACTCGTTTGGAGAGTTATATGTATCCATGGTTAATTTGACTTGAAAATAAAAGATGGGTGGTCATAGAGGAAACAAATGCTATAGCCACAAGGGGGCCCACAACCACCACTTAAACCATTGGCACTAGAAGGGCTATAGAATCCACCAATGCTACAAAATTAAAAGAAAATCCACTAATTTGAAGCACTTCTCCAATATGTCGCTAATTCTATACCTTCAATTCCATTCAAATCAAAGACAAATGAGCCAACAAAACCTCATGGCACAAATTCCACAGGAGTGGTTTGGAGAGTGATTCAAAGCCTTAATTCCAAATGAATTTCTCTACAATGATGAACCACACACCCACAATTAACATCAAATCCTCACACTTCATCCCCATAATCCTACTTGTATCAAAAAGCATGAGTCAAAGTGATTGAATGGTTCACACCAACATTGAAGGAAACATGTGTCATAGGATTACATTGTGTTTGTCTTGATCGAATTCTCTCAAACATGGATACCTCTTTTTTTATTTAGGAGTTTGTTCTAATTAAAGCTTGTTTAGGCTACCAACATTAATCCATGTTTAACTCTAGATATGTTGAAATATGTAACTAGGTTTGGTCTTCATAATGACATATGTAATCATGATTTTATGTATTTGATGTAAAGGTAAATGAATTTATTGTTGTAATTCTTGTGGCATGGGTTTAATGCTCAAGTTCATTTGTTTTATAAGTCAAGCACCCATTGAGTGCTTCTAGAGCTTGTTATTTTGTCTACAAGTCAATTGAGTCATTGTCATGTATGGAAGACCCTTTTGTTCATGATGTATATTGTAAAGAAAAATTATTACAGTTAAAGACCCTCCAAGAACTAGTCATACTGCTCCTAGACAAGTCGACCTCTCCAAGTATCAAGTTAGGCTAAAGACAATGATAAGTCAGCCCTCAAGCTAGGACAATAAGCCTATATATGTGAGTCTAGTCGACCACTTTGAAGGGTATCCAAGAACTCACAAGTAGCTTGATTTGAAGCACAAAAGACATTAGAAAAAACATTGAAGTAAGGTGAAGGTAGAGTGAAGAAGAAGTTAGATTTATGAAGGTATGTTTTTGGGTAATCTCTCACATGTGAGGATTGTAATTAGGGAATCATATCACCTATTACTAGGCCGAATTACAGCTAGGTTGATAAGACAAGTAAAGGGTCAAAGGAAAATCCATATTCAAGCTGACATGTTGGAGAAAGAACTACTGCCCAAGAAAAGGAGAATATAGACTATCTTCCTGCCACATGTATGAGATAGGGTTGTTGCAAGAGGGTTGAGAATCACAATCAACAATATAGGTCTATAATTGAGGTCAAAGAAGAAGCAAGTAGTTGTTAGAAGGCTAGTTTAACTATCATTGAATTTGTGGAAGATGAGCTCATCCAAGAGTGATTTGACTTGGTCTTGGAATTCATCAATTGAAGTTATATAAGAAGAGAAGAGTTCTTGTGGGTTTTCCTCTCAAGAGGAGAGGTTTTGGCCTTGGATGATAAGAACAATAATTATAACCAAGTGAAAGAAGAAGTTAATCAAGTTAAATAAAATACATCACAAGCAGTTATCAAAGTAAGAGAAATCACATAACCTAGCTTCCCTAGATTTCTCAACATGGTATCAGAGCTAAGGTGACAAGACAAGTAAAGGCACTTGAAGAAGGACCATCAAAATGAGTATCAGGAAAGTTCAAGACATCGTACCATCAAGAAGGGATACACAAGGGTTGAATGTAAGGAAATCATCAAGAAGGGCTAACTCACTCATCATCTTGAAGGAAGGAACTAAGAAGGTCCCAAAACCCTAGCTCATACATGGAGGGTTCTACACTTAAATCATTCTTGGAAAGATCATACAAGAAAAATAAATATCTCAAGGACCCTACCTCCACTGAAAGAATGATGACACGTTGGAAGCATCTTCAAGTTTCCATTTCAAGGAAGTGAGAATAGGTGTTTCCGTCATCATCAAAGGAATCAAGGTGTTCTCCCTCTATTTGAATCAAGAATCTTATCTCAAGAATATTTGGAGGACATATCTACAAGAAAGCATTATCATCTTCAAGAAAGAAAACATCGTCATCAAAATCAAGATGGCATCAAGTTGAATATATCACCATCACAGGAGAATCTTCACTTGACAAGTAAGTATCCTTATATCTATGAATAAATCTACTATCAACATGACAATTCATTCTACAAGGAGAGTAATAAATTGGTTGGGCCATCAAATTTCCTTGCATGGAAGACGAGGACATATTTGGTCCTCATAGAAAATGAAGTCATTGGACATGTTAAGGGTTTAATTGTCAAACCACCAAAGGAAGAAGCTCAAGCTATAGAAAAGTGTATGAAGGGGGAAATAAGGGCTCAAAGGATCGTTATAGAATCAATCAAGGATTCTCTCATTCATTATGTAGAAAAATTGGAAAAGTAAAAGGACGTCTATGACAAGTTCGTAGAATTATTCTTATAAGAAGAAGGGATAGCCTCATATCTTATGAGGGTGTCAGAAATACATGATCAAATACAAGAGTTGGTCGAAATAATTTTCAATAAATAAATGACCACCGTGATACTCAATGCACTACCTGATGAATGAGGCAACTTCATATCAAGCATCTATGGAAAGAAGGAAGCCACCCCATTTAGTGAAATTTGGTCATTGTGTAAGATTGATGAAACCAGGTTAAAAGAAAAGAATGATGTTGTACCAAGTGAACAAGTTCAAGCATATGTTGCCATGGCTAGTGGAAAAGGAAAGTTTGGAAAATTTGGTCCTCAGAAAAAGAAGAAGATCGATATGTCAAAGATCCAATGCTATGGTTGTCAATAATATGGGAATTTCAAGAAACATTTTTGAAATTAAAGAAGGAAAATAACAAAAGTAAAGAAAGAATAAAATCTCATATCACCAAAGAAGTAGAAGGACTTGATGAGAAGAAATCCAAGAAGGAAGGAATATATCTTCACTATTAAGGTCTCCCACGTACAGAGCAAGGAAAAACAGGGGGTAAAAGAATACCTCTACCATTGTTAAAGGATTACTATCATATATTAAGCATTATAAGTATGATATGATGCATCATATTAGAAGATGGAATCATATTAGAAGCATACAATTGAAGCAAGAACCCGTGACATCATTATTGAAAGGATAGTTGTAGTAGAAGTCTACATGGTTTTAGCATTCATCATGATAGAAAGGAAGTAGCTATGGGTGGCCTCATTGAAAGAATAAATAGTATATATGGGTGGAAGAAATTCATTTAGCATAAGAAGAAATCATCATAAATCATCATCATTAGGAAGGATCATTTGCAAAATGAGGATAATTAAGATTCTCTACTGGAATCTTCATTATAAGGTTCATCTCTCTTTGAAGAAGCAAGTGTCTTACATTGTATGGGATTCATTTTTTAGAAGGATGATCGTATGATGATAAAGGAATGCAGCATGTCAAAATGGTTGAAGAAATTTCAAGAAAGGAAAGGAAGCTGTCGAAGGAAGTCTATATGAACAAAAGGAGAAGAGAGGTATGTACATGTTTGATAGAATAAGTCATGTCATCATATAGTTGCTGATAACATGGGTGAATTCTCTACCTCATGAGAATGATCTAAGAAAAGGGATCTTTTCCTTTGGAAAGATGCATGAAGGTTTGTTCACATATTGACAAGATGAAATCAACATAATAAGTCCTCATATAGAATATGAGTTGTTTGACAAAGATGAAGGGAATATGGATGGAAGTTTCTAGGGAGAAATATGTGAAGAAAGAAAGACGATATCATGAAAGAGGAAACTATAGTCATGTAAGAAAATTAACATCCAATGACTAGAAGAAATGGCTATAACATTTCCATAGAGAAGGTACGAAGAACCTAATAAGGTTTGTAAAGGAAGGAGACCCTTGACATTGAAATTCTTGGAGATGTGTTTATAAATACGAAAGATGTTAATTCTATAAGAAAATAGATGTCTTGATAAAAGGCCATCATAAAATGTAGCTTTGATTTGATGTTCATTTTGATTTTTGAACAACATCTAGTTGGGATTGAAACAATACTCAAAGAGGGTTGTAGATTTCATCTACAACCAAGGATGAATGGAAGATATTGAAAGTAACATGACTTGGAAAAGTAGATGGATAAAAGAAAAAGCATATTTGGACTAGAAGATCACTCTTCGATGAAGATAAGGATGACATAACCGATATGGTTCATAAAGGAAAGTGATGAATGTTCGATGCCCTATGAAGAAAAACCTAGAAACTGAAGGCTCCATAATAATGAAGATAAAATTCATGACACTGAAAGGATGAGCTTTACAAGCAACTAAAGGTGCCATGATATCCACCAAAGACTAGAGAGATGTTGTTGGAAACAATTCCCTAGTTAAGAAGGAGCTTGGAAAAGTGTCTGGATAAGAGGGAGCTTGTGTATATTCCTTTATAGGAATGACTATGTCTTCCCTAGTTGAGAGGGAAATATAGACACATCTTTCTTATCTTCATACAAAGAAATAATGGAGGATTAGGTAAGCATATGAGACTAATTTTGATACTCTTTGAGGATGAGGTATGGCATCCAAGATAAGAGTAGTCAAAGAGGAAATTCCTTAAGGATGTTTTATTCCAAGATAGGAATTGTCTTAAAAGGACATACCCTGTGAACACTCGATTGGGGTATGTTCCTTCAAAGACAATGATGATGGTGTCTATTAATGATTGGTCTCGCCAAAATTATGCTCTAATCTTGTGGAGAGATAGAGTTGTTAGTTAACGCCTTGCTATGTAACAATTTTGGTTGGTATGATGAGATAGTCTGGCATAAGCTAAGGAAGTAGCTTATGAGATGGCTTACCAATCCAACTATTCTTATGAGAATTCTTCAGTTTGAGAATGTCCAAGTACCTTGTATGGATTATGAATACCTCCCTAGTTAAGAGGGAGTGTTGAAACATGTAACTAGGTTTGGTATTCATAATGACATATGTAATCATGATTTTATGTATTTGATGTAAAGAGAAAAATAAATTTATGATTGTCATTCTTGAGGCATGGGTTTCATGCTTAAGGTGATTTGTTTCATAGGTCAAGCACCTATTGAGTGCTTCTAAGGCTTGTTATTTTGTCTACAAGTAAATTGAGTCATTGCCATGTATGGAAGACCCTTTTGGTCATGATGTATATTGTAAAGAAAACTTATTAGAGTCAAAGAACTTCCAAGAACTCGTCATAATGCTCCTAGACAAGTTGGTGGCTCCAAGTATCAAGTTGGCCTAGCAACACTGATAAGTCAACCCTCAAGCTAGGAAAAGAAGCCTATATATGTGAGGTTATTCAACCACTTTGAAGGGTATCCAAGCACTCACAAGTAGCTTGATATGAAGCACAAAAGACACTAGAAAAATCAGTGAAGTAAGGAAAAGGAAGAGTGAAGAAGAAGTTGTATTTCTGAAGGTCTATTTTTGGGTAATCTCTAACACATGTAGAATGTAATTAGGGAATCATATCACCTACTACTAGGTTGAATTACATTCAGGTTGATAAGCTAAGTAAAGGGTCAAAGAAGCATCCATATTCAAGCTGAATTGTTGGTGAAAGAATTGTTGCCTAGGTGCAGGAGAATATAGATTATCTTCCTACCAAACATGTGAGTTAGAGCTACTATAGGAGGGCCAAGAATCATAATCAGCTGTATAAGTCTGTAATTGAGGTCGAAGAAGAATTAAGCAATTGTTGGAAGGCTAGTTTGAATATCATTAACTTTGTGGAAGAGGAGCTAATCCATGAGTGATTTGACTTGGCCTTGGAGGGGTCTTGGTCAAGGGTCATAGGTCTTGGAATTCGTCAATTGAATTTCTATAAGAAGAGAAGAGTTCGTGTGGATTTTCCTCTTAAGAGGAAAGGTTTTGGCCTTGGTTGATAGCCTACATCTTGTGTCCTATTGTCTCATTGTTCTTTATTGTTTTGGTAGTTGTCCAATGATAAGAACACTAATTATAATCAAGTTAAAGAAGAAGCTAATCAAGTTAAATAAAATACATAATGAGTAGTTATCGAAGTAAGAGAAATCACCTAACTTAGATGCCTTAATTTCCTCAACATGATCTACCAAACATTGTAAGGGATAAAATCTCTCAAGATGTAAACCTCATTTTGAGTGCAAAATTTGAGGAAAGGTTTACTCCTCAAGAATTTGATTCCTCTTGACACTTGGTAGATAGATATATGCTAGTTCTTAATAATATTATTTATATTTATTAAATTTCACATATTGTATATCAAAATATTCTATTCTAATTTATTAAAACCATAATAAATATAATTAACATATTTATATTGTTTTTAATTTAATTTTTATGTGATATGCAATAACATTGATTATATAACTTTGAAAAAATAATGTAAATTAATGTTTTGATGCTTTAAATAAATTTAAATATAAAAATTCTAAAATAAAATAGTTACGATATGAACCCTTATTTTTAATTTATATAATCAAATGGATTTAATTTATAACTATTTAATATATTTCGCAATTTCATATTTATATTTTTTAATTATATTTATTAATTTAATTGTTTATTATATATTAATATATATATATAATATATATATATATATATATATATATATAGATATACCAACCATTTCTATTAATTAATGGAAAAGTTACATCGTGCTGTGCACATCTTCAAAAAATATAAGGCCTCACTCTTCTCATATTTGTTGGCCAAATACAACAAGAAAAATGACACAAACATCAACAAAAGAAAGCTAGTAGACCCAATATCGATAGCCCATATGGAAAACTGCTAAAAAATCAGAATACATCCCATCTTCATCACTAACAATTCAAGTTGTTTGGAGCCTCAACGTCATTCCTATCCTCACCAAGATGACATAATGCTTCATGCATATGAGACTCCATGTGTGCCATTCTCCCCTCGAAATTATCCATCTTCTCTTGAAGCTGCTTCTGGCCTATTCAAAGAGAGACCAGTTGATCTATAAGTTGCCACTCACTATGCTGAATGTCATCCATGAATTTCATAACATCATTCTGATCATCGTGTCTATCTGAAGCTAGTTGTTCTACTATTGCTAGCACTTGGTGAATTTGAGCCTCTAGGGAGTCAAATGGGAGAGGCAAGTCCATGCGCCCATGGGAACCACCCTACATCTTCTCCAACTCTCCCCTTTCGCCTTGTTGGATGACTAGATGCACACCTCGTTGACCTCGACCTCTTTGACACATCATTGGTAAACTGAGAAGAGATTTCTGTGGACCCCACATTTTCTACCAACTAGAGACATCATTGCCCTCCCTACAACACCAACCACAAGTCCTGTGAATGAACACCTCTCCAACGACCAGACCGTGAACCCACAAAACAAAAGATTCATTTTAATGTGATATGTATATTATGATTTTTTCTTCAAAAGTTATTTGTAATTTTATTAATTAGTATAGATTCATCTTAAGTCCAGATCTACTAAGTGTAGATAGGGATCAAATCTCTCAAAATGCACATCTTATTTTGAGTGCACAACTTGAAGAAACATTTGTACATCTAGATAATTATTCTTATCGACATTTGACATATTCAAAATTTAGATAAATCTATTCTTAATGATATTATTTATATTTATATAATTTTTACATCTCTATATATAAGATATTTATTAAACTTTAATAATTACATATTTTATAATTTAATTTTGTAATGTGATATATATTTTAATTATCATTTTTTGAAGTTATATGTTTAAAATATGAATCATAATTATTTAATTTATTTAATAGAATAAGGGTGTTAATAATTTTCCGCAAATATTGTTTATAATTTTATTAATAAAAAATTTATAAAAACAAATTAAATTGAAATCTATTTATATTTTATTACTTTTATGAGTCAACACTATACTTTTTTATTATTATTATATTATTTGATTTAAGGTTTTATTTTATACACTCAACATCATATCTTTCATATTGAGTTGATATTTAAGTGTTTAATTTTATTTTTAACTATTACGATATCTCCTCCATATTGAATCAACATTTAACTCTTACAATATTTCCTCCATATTGAAATATTTACAATAGTTTATAAACACTACAAGGTCTCTCTATCTTTTGGCTAAAAAAATTTAAAAATAATTTTATGATTAATGTCAAATTCCCAATCATAATAAGTTTACTGTATCTTCTATCATCAATAATCTTCAAAAGTGGATACCAACCAAAAACTTCTACTTAATTGTGAAAATTTATAACTTTATCTAATTACAAAAACTTTTTTTAAAAATAATTTTATGATTAATGTCAAATTCCCAATCATAATAAGTTTACTGTATCTTCTATCATCAATAATCTTCAAAAGTGGATACCAACCAAAAACTTCTACTTAATTGTGAAAATTTATAACTTTATCTAATTACAAAAACTTTATTCTTGAATATTTAAAAACCTTTATTACAAAAAAAATTTCTCACAAGTTTTAAGTTTTAAAACTTTGGTATGAAACCAAAACATCTACTAAGTTATAATTCCATCTTATTAATGAACCTTTATTTTTGAATACCTTAAAACATATAACAATATAAATTTACTTTATATAAATAAAATAATTGTTACAAAGGTCAAAAAGTGTTTGTCAAAATTTATAACATCATGCATAAATCACACAATTAAAAACTACAATTTCACAGGTGGATTAGGGTTGTGAGACCCAGTAATAGTTAGTGCTTGCAACTTTTGGGTTATGGTGGTATTGGCTAATCGGTGGGGGGTAAAACTATAGAACAAATTTGGTTGAGAAAGTATGCTTCCTTTATATAGCATGAAGAGAAATTGAGAAGTGATTTGATGGTGGATGGGTCATATGTATGGAAATGGGCTCACGATAATCAATAGTTAGTGTCCAATTATGTTTTTGTCTTAAATACAGGACGAAGCTACCACTTTATTTTGGGACGTTAAATGGAAATAGTTACCTTAGCTAAAGACAAAAGTATACCTTCACCATTTGCAACTCTTTACTGCTGGTTTTGGGGTGGTGAGGGCTCAGGATTACTAGAAAAGGGAGCCTGATGAAGAGGATTGGAGGAAATGGATTTTTCAAGATGATTGGCCAACCATATCACATGATTTTCACATGATTTTCCATGGGAGGATTTTAAGCAAGAGTTATTGGGGAGAAAAATATGATTTTCTTAAGGCAACGACATTTTGTGATGGGGAATAGGCCTTTGGGTATGTTTAATGTGAAGGAAGCTTGTTATTTTGTAGTGTTGGAACTTGGAAGTGATATTTTGGAGCACCAGGGTATTGTGATAAAAATCTAGATGGGGATTCAATTTCCAAAGGTGTCCATGTTCCTAAGGTTAATTGTTAAGCACATGGTCTTTACTTGGGACAAAATAAGGAAGAAGGGGGTTGAAGGTCCATCCTTGTGCCCCCTTTGTATACAAGCTAAATAAACCATGGAGCATTTGCTCCATACTTTTGGGTTCGCTGAGGAAGTGTGGTCCTTTCTTTATTCCACTTTTGGTACTGATAATCAGATTCTTGGCAATTTAGTGGAGACACTAGTTCAATGGAATTTTTAGCTTTTAAGAATCCCACAGTTAATCGTGTGTGGATATTGGATACAAGATTCATCCTTTGGACTCTCTAGAAAGAATGAAATGCTAGAATTTTTTGGAGCAAGAAGAGACCGATCTAAGTTGTTAGGGATGTGATTCTACAAAAATATCTTAGACTATTCGTGTAGTTTCTTGGTTGATGGATGATTGAAAAGTAATGGAGGGGGGATTTTGCAAAAACTCAATTAATCACAAAATATGTGTACTCCTCTAAAAACCTCCCTCACGAGGAGCTCCCATAGTCAAATACATCATTTTCACCTCCACCTTGTGGTTTTGAGAAATTAGGTTTTGACTGGGCCTTTGAAGGAAACCCACGTGTAGCTAGATTTTGGGGTGTGCTCCGCAATTGGAACTCAGTAACACTAAGACTTTTTCCTCAGAGTTGTGGTTTAGTTAACAATCACATGGCTGGATTTTTGGCATTGGAGAAAGGCCTTCATATAGAAATAAGAGAATAGTTCAAGTTATTACAAGTTGATGGGGATTCACAATGGGCTATACAATGGGCTATACAATGTTTCTAACAACTATTAGATGGCCAACCTCCAAGTAAAATGTGAAGAGTTGGAGGTTGGAAAACACAGTAGGTTGTGTCAGTGTTCTTCTTCCATAGTTCGATTATGTAATAGTGAAACACTCTAAATGATCAACGAATGCATACGCAAATTTTATGACCAATTTGGGTCTACTATACATTTATAGGTTATACGAGACCCCAATCATATATCACTATTACAAAACACAACCGGGAAGATACATTATTAGTTCTTAGTAAGAAAGTATGGACTACCCCAACTATCTGTATAATTTTTTAATTTTTTTTTTACCCTACACAGAAGGCAGCCATCATCTGCGCATGGATTGGTGGAATCACTAAAATATAAAGCTATCAATGCACAAGTGTAAAGCAAATGCATGCATAATATAAAGCATACACAGGAATTTATGTAATTTTTAAGATCTCATGCATGCAAACAGATTGGCATAAGCCAATAAGAATTTATGTAATTTTTAAGATCTCATGGATGCAAACAGATTGGCATAAGCCAATAAGGATTGCATTGCATTCAAGCTAATTCTATTCCACGTACTTCAACTCTCATTCCTCTTTGGCCAGCAGGGAAAGCCCGTTATATTGATATTTAAATTAGAACTGCTTCTGAAGGGTTGAAGAATGGTAAGATATGTAACATTAATTTTTATTTTGTTTGCAAATTTCATATCTGTAATGAACTTCATTTCTTTTGATGCCAATTAGATGTATAGAATTTGTAATAAACATAAAAATACCATAATGCTAATTTTAGATAAAAAGTTCTATAATTATACAAAATCCAGAAGGATCCCTGGTGTAAGCCACATGATCACGTTTTTTGATGGCATTTCTTGGTGTTACAACAATATCCGTAACAAGATATATGTCTCAGAGAACCAAGAGTCAGAATCTTGGTTCTAACTACCTTGCATTTTGACTACTATCAAGGCCAGAACGATAGAAAACCTAGTGGTCATAGCAGAGCTAGGGTGAAGTTCAGAAGACTCGTCCAATTTGAGCACTTTGTCAATATTGTTGTTGTCACAAATGGAACGAAGAACCGAAGTATGTGTTAAAGAATTACCTGGCTTTATTGCATGCTATTATGTTCATAAACCTCAGCCCATTATCCTTAGGTTGGAAGCCTAAGAAAATGCTTCATACAAGGTAGCTGAGAAAATGCTTCATACAAGGTAGCTTGATATAACAAGATATGCTGATTTCTATTTCTATAACTTGGTGATGCTATCGTATTTTTTTTTTGAGAGTTTGTGTCTTTCTCAGTTTTAAGTTATATCATAATCAAACATCATGCACAAACGGTTTCAAATAGATCATAAGAATACCTGGTTCATCAAATGGATGGTCTTCTATAATGAAGTACACTACAATGCACATCACATTCAATTGCTTGAATGCTTCACAGACATGTCTGGCGATAAGGCAACTGCATTAATACAAAATGATGCAGAAAGTAGTTCCTGCCTATATATTAATATATCTAACGCTAGCACTCTACTCAAAACAGCAGTATGCCCTTGTTCTCCAGAAGGACATAGAATAAAAACACATTATTGTTAATAATATAGCATCATCAACACATACAGGATTTGATGAATGTAAAAGTACACATCAGAATAATTTGTGCCTCCCAACAATAAACAACTGTACATCTGATAACCTCTGAGCTTTTGTCATGGAGAAGGGTTGCCTCCCTGATAGCAACACCAATAGATGATAGAAACACCGACACAAGATGGCTAGAGTGCATCAAATAACAATTCTGTCTAACTGTAGGTCTATGCATGTGCTTCACCTCAGAAAATCCACGTGAAACAGCTAAACTGCATCAAATCACCATTAACTGTCAGCTGTAAGCGTAAGGCATTTTGTAGGATTAGTTCATGACTAAATACTATAAAATTTGGTATGTTTGAATTTATGTTTATTGCAGATCTAGACATCTAAAAAAGACATTTAAAAATTACGGAGAAAAGTCAAACATAATTTGGTAGGTTTGAGTTTATGTTTATTGCAGATCTAGACATCTAAAAAAGACATTCAAAAATTACAGAGAAAAGTCAAACAATTAACTTTATTAATTACCCAAAAATCTAAATATCTGATACCCATTCAACCTGGCTCTTTCCTCATAAAGACTTAATTTGGTTTTGTATGAATAGTTTAAGCACTCAGTGCATTACGTAATTCCTATAAAGAAAGCAAATAAGCATAATTAAAACAAATTTCTCCTTGGTATGAATAGTTATCTAAGCACTCAGTACATTCAGTGATACCTATAAAGATAAGAAGTAAATAAGTGAAATTAAAACAAATGAGTTGAGTTTCATAGCTTCAACCTCAAGCATCATTTTCAAAATTTTATAATTTATCAAAGTATAAGTTACTGATAACTATTAATTCTTTTTTATAATTTCCATTTCCACTTCTTGCATTTTAATGACTTCAGAAAGGTAATGAGAAGTATAAACATCATTTAATGAATGAGAAGTATAAACATCATTTAATGAGTTCACAAAGGTAATGAGAAGTTGATCAATTCCTTTTAATAATTTCCATTTCCATTCCCATTTCCACTTCTTGCATTTTAATGACTTCACAAAGGTAATGAAAAGTATAAACATCATTTAATGATAATGAGAAGTATAAACATCATTTAATGAGTTCACCAAGGTAATGGGAAGTTGATCAGTATAATTAATGCTAAAGTTCATGGGACACGAGTCATGATGAGAGAATTAAAACCCTATTTACTGTGTATCTGTTTGTAACAATGAAGTGCTGATTGATAAAAAATATATCTTCATCCTCGGTTCCCTGTAGAACTTTTCTTATTTCTATATACTTAAACATCTATAAGTAAAGTAGCCTTCATACCACCTTGACTATGGATGAGGAGGGCCGAACGGTGGACAGCAACATGCAGAAAACCATCGTAGAAACCCACAGCAACACAGAAACCAGCAACTGCAACACCCAAGATTACCAATGTTAAATCCAATTCAGAACCCCAAATGGTTCATCAATACATAATCATGAAGAACAAGTCTAAAAATAAAAACACAATCACAAGATTCAGAAGAAGATGGTTATTAGCCTAAAGGATTCAATCAATGTAATCAGGTTTTATATATACCATTGCTCAATGCAACCACAAGGCCCTCCAAAACCAGGGCCTCCTCCTCCTCCACCAGGACCCCAACCAGGCCCTCCTCCTCCACCAGGACCCCAACCAGGCCCCCCTCCTCCACCAGGACCCCAACCTCCTCCTCCTCCTGGTCCTCCTCCTCCTCCACCAGGACCCCAACCTCCTCCTCCTCCTGGTCCTCCTCCACCGCCTCCCGGACCCATAATTCTCAGACTCTACTTTCAATAATTCTGCAACTACACAGTGTTCTCAGACTGTAACTCAAATAATGCAGCTATACAACACTCTCAGACTGTACAGTACTTCCTCTGTTTCTGCAATTGCAAGAACCGCTTTCTAGTTCTTTGCTCAAGTCGATCAAATGTTTTTAATGCTTGGAACTTCTACCCAAATCATACAGATATATATACATAAAATCTCCCTGCTTCTATGTCGGCGTTCTGAAGCAGACGAATTAGTTGACATCGAAAACCCTGATGCTTCCAGGCGAAGTAAAGGAAATTTCAGCAATGCCGGTGCAGGGACACGCAAGGGACTATAATGGTGATCTACCAGTCAAACAGACCGTCACTTCAGTCTTTTTCACCTGCTGTTCCTGTGCTTTGACCCAAAACATCTGGTGAGTCTCTAGGGTGAGAAATTTCTCAACAGGTGTAGAGAAATCTTTGTTGGGTATAAGGAAAAAAAGTCACGTGATGTTGAGTTTATCCGAGATATGATTTTCAGGTCTTGACCAGGTAAGAGGTTAGGTAAGAGGTTTTGTTTTTAAAAAGGTGAGAAAACTTATGATTATTTAGTTGTGAAATCATCCGTGCAGGATAATTATCACTGGTTACGAGTCTCATGCAACCTGATTCATTACCCTGTAAGTGGTGAATATAAGGAAAAAATGTTAGGCGGTGTTGAATTTATTTAATGGAAATAATTTCAGGTAGGTCGTATTAAGGTAAGGTGTTTTGTTTTTAAAACAGTGGGAAATTTATTATGAGTGAATTCTTAAATTAAGAGTGAGAACAATCATTAAATTAAGAGTGAGGACCATTAATGTAGATTGACTCATTATTTTGTAGGTAATTTATAAGGAGTGGAATTTTATTTTTATTAGATGTTTTTGGGTTTTGAGCAATTTACATATATTTTTGTTGTATGTAAAGAAGATGAGCTCTTAGCAAAAAAGAGAGTTTTAAGCCATATTTAACAAAAAAAAATTGATTATAAATAAGAGCTTCGGCGTAAATCACATGAAAGATACCTTTGTCGACGCGTTTCGAACCAACTAGTGTGGTTCATCGTCAGGACAAGTTGGTTCGAAAACACGTCTACAAAAGTATCTTTCATGTGATTTACGCCGAAGCTCTTATATATAACTATGATGAATCACAAAGCCTCATTATAAAAAAAAAAAAAAAATCACTATAATTTATTTGCTATAAATTTTTGACAATTTTTTTGTTAATTTAATGAAAATTTGTTTAAATAAATTATATCTTCTAATTCTTTTTTTCCACAATTCTAAATCCATATAAAAAATTGAAAACCCATGTTAAATACTGTCCAATTTTTTTCACCAAATTCTCATTAAAAAAAATAAAATCCAAAATCACTATTAGAAAAAGACAGACTATTAAGGTGCCCTAACCTTACCTAGCACGGGATCCTAAGGTGGCTTAACTGTGCGATTTTTATATATTTGAATTAATGATCATTATCGGTACTTTCCATGAAGTTCAAACATAATGTTGGTAGCTGTGATTTTCATATATTGAATTAATGATCATTATCCATACTTCCCTATTGCTACAGCAATGTAGTAGAAGATTAAAAATGCTTTCTTTATTGACAGTAAATTGGTTTAGTGTCATCTAACGGTCTTATGTTTTAGCTATTTTATTTATATATATTTTTAAAAGATTAAAAATAAAGTTTTCTTCACTGATACGGTATCGGCTAAGTTAATTTTATTTTATTTAAAAAAAATTGAAGTTTCCTTTACTCATATGATATGGGCCAGTTATTTAATTTAAGATGTTTTTTTTTTTTTTTTTTTTTTTTAAACTTGTTTTTTTATAATTTTATTTTGATTTTAAAATAATTTCCTTACTCATATGAATATGGCCAAGTTTAATTTAAATGTCTTTTTAAACTGTATTTTTATTAATTTTATTTGACTTAAACTTATATATATGATTGAATTTAGTTTGGGTGATGAATAGAGTTATTAATGATTCTTTTTATTAAATTGAAAGTTTATAAATGTAGTTTGGATATATAATAATTGTATTTTTAAATGAAATATAATGGTATTATATTATATATAATATTATATATAAAATTTTAAATTAATTTATAAGTAAAGTTTTAAATTTATAGTTGTTTTTATTAATATTATAATTTTTATATATATTTGTGTAATGTTTTTCAAAATTGTGTTAAGATAATTTTCTAATGGTTTAAAGATTAATTAATTAAATGGTAAATTTTTGACATTTAATTATTAAAAATAAAAGTATATTTATATTTAAAAAATTAAAAGAAAGATATAATAAATAAAAAATATAAATATTAAAAAAATTATAAATAATATATTTTCAATTTTTTATTAATAATTTTTATATTTTAAATTATTGAGATTTTTCTTTGTGGCTATTTTTGATTGGCTCAAGGAGAGGGGGCTTTGGCCCATCTAGTCAGATTGTTTCGAGAGTTTGTAAAGATTCTGGATCTATTGGTATTCTCTTTCAATCTCTTAATCTTCAACATTCTTGTTATATAATAGTTAGGTGAAGTGGGGTTTCTAGTTTCTCCGAGAAACCTTCGCTAGGTGCATCTTGGAAAACTAGAAATCTAGGGTGTTGCCTGCCAAAAACGATGCAAGATCCAAAATATGATGTTAAATCCAACAAGATCAGAGAATATATCCAATATATGTAGGATCATGCTCTGATTTGAAATTTCATTAGAATATGACCCTTTAGAAAGTCTCTAATTGGGTGCATCCAAAATAAATGTAACTTCCGGGGTCAAATAAAACTCGAGTAAGGGGCCAAAGGATTCTTCACAATATTTTTCTCTAACTTTGAAGACAAATTGGGGGTTTTTGAAGGAGGACCATATTATTTTAATAATGCAAGGCTTTTCATGCGATTTTGGAAACAACAATATAATTCGGAGAAGGAAGACTTCCTTGCTTTCCTGGTGTGGGTTCAATTTTTTTCTCTTCCAAAGGAATATTGGGAGGAGGAAATCCTTGTAGGCATACGCTTCCATTTGTAGTTTTTTCAAGGTATCAAAGGCAACTAAGAGAGGGAGGTACACTTCATATACTTAGATATGTGTTTATATGAATATCTCCCAAACTTTTCCAACTTCAATACATATTATTATCAAGATAATCTTTGGAAGCATCCTCTAAATTATGATCATCCCCTATAGATGCATAAGTTTCCATGAATACATGCATCTTATTAGGAATTGTTCGATGAATGCAAATAAATCACCCAAATAAGACTCCTCTCAAAAAGAGAAAAATTATTTGGAAAAGTCCGCCAAAGAAGAAGAAATTTGAGTCCTCAAGATGCCTCAAATCCCGACTAGATCCCTAGATTTGTAAAAAGATTCGAGTCTCTCTCCTCTTCAAAGGAGCCTTCGAAGAAAGATAATATTCAATCAAGCCTTCAACTAGCAGAAGGAAAACCCCATAAGCCATTATAAAATCCTTAAGAGCATGTGCGGAAGTTTCTATAAGTGTCACCAACCCAATTCTTACATTTTTTTTTCTAACTAAAATCTATATGCATGTATGTATTGCTTATTCTGAAAAGGTATACTCAGTCCTGACATGCATGATTTCCCAAACCCGAAGGTGATATGTGATTATTTTTTCCTAGGCATGAGGGTTAACATATTACACTTATATTCTTACAAGCACGCCTACCAAACTTGAACCAATACACATTAATTTTTTTTCCTTACTCTTATGTGCGTGGGGTTCCTATGAGATGCAAGGTTGTATAATTTCCTATGTTATATTCAAGACATAATTAGTTTTATTTTCTTGTTGACCTACCCTGCAATATCTATTTCGTGCTTTTTCATATACATAAAAAACATTACTGTAATTTAATAATGTAACAAACCTCGTGAAAATTCCATGTAATAAAAGTTAATAAAGGAAAAATAATAACCATGATTGATGGGACACTTATTCCAAGCTGAATGTTGGAAAAGTCCGAGTGATGGGGATCACTTGAGATTGTTTAATGGCTAAGGAAATTTGCAAGGACAATGGCTAAAGCTTTGGAAAGGCAAAATGGCGTTTTGGCACATTTATTAATGAAAATAATGGAAATTAGGAGAAAAAGGAGGTGAAAGGTCACACGTTGCATGTGAGGAGGAAAATGAAATAAAATAATGGAAAATGAAGAAAATAGAGGCCTCATTCATAAAAAGACTTCTGAGGATCAATTTGTAACCTTTTGTCAGTTTAGTGTTGGAGCTCTCTCATTATTCTCTCTCTCTGTCATGCTCTTGGTTACTTAGAGTTTTCTTGGAGCACTCTTGGAGGGTGTGGCATACTTGGATTTTTGGAGAAAGAAGGAAAAGGAAGAGTAGGAAAGTGCAAGAGGACATCGGGATCAGTAGCTACAACAATTTTCTTCTAGGTGCCGAGTTGCATGTATGTTTTCCTCACTAGTTTTGGCATGCATCGAATATTCGTGTGGTTTGTTGGTTGTGATTTGTCATGGGAATGGAGGATGGTTGGGATTGAAAATGGATTGCCTAGCCTTGCCATTTCCTGGATAGCCAAGGTTATTGTGGATTTGTTTTCCTTGTTTTGTTTTGGTTGGTTCTCATGTTTCCTTAGCTTGGGTTGAGTTATTAGTCCTAGAAGCCCTAGTTGGACACATGCTCTGGAAGCCCTATAATAACTTGGGTTGAGTTACTAGTCCTAGAAGCCTTGGTTGGACAAACGCCCTGGAAGCCCTTAGTGGGTTGAGTTACTAGCCTTGGAAGCCCTGGTTGGACAAATGCTCTAGAAGCCCAGTAAAAGCTGAGGGTTGAGTTACTAGTCCTAGAAGCCTTGGTTGGACAAATGCTCTGGAAGCCCTGGAAGGCTTGGATAGAGACCAATCAGATGATAGTTCTGTGATGTCCGACCGTGATGTGGAATCGTTGTTTGATAGGTTGAAGTGGATGGCCTCTAGAAGCCTTGGATGGTTTTAGATTGATGTGTTCTATGAGATCCCACATTCATGCTTGGAATATGGCATGCGGGTGAATTGATGAAGGGAGATTTGGCTCAGCCATTCTACAGTCGAGTGGAATGTGGAAGTCCAATCTCGGGTTTGGATTTTGCATCATCAATATGAGATTATTTCTCCTTGTATTTCTATGAATATTATATTGTATTATATGTGGTTTATATGATTGTGATTTCATTGGTATTTTTGTTGCTATTATGCTTGTTATATATGTGTTTTGTAACAACAACTATGTATGGCTCTCATCATGTTTTTACTAGTAAAAAAATGATCAATGTATCTATGACCTAATGGTTGAAATGGCAGTTGATGGGTTGAGGCATCAAGGATTCTTAGTGATTCTCAGCTAAGTATGAGACCCCTATGCTCAAATATGTTATGTACACCTATAGGTTACATATTCGTGATATGTTTGAAGAAATGGTTTTCATGGCTAGTAGGGGTCCAACCAAGGTCTCATTCAAGTGATTGTATGTATATTGTCATTTCCTTGTTATTTTAATGTTCTAAAGATGTCATTCAATTGTGGGCAGTGACCTAGGATCCGGGCCTGAAAAAGTGGCTCAAATCTTGGGGATATTGGCACAACACTAAGAAAACGAGTCCCTGGACACTAGCTTGCAGGCATGTGAGAGCGTCCAAAGGTCCCTGGATGTTGGCATGCCCATAACATGAGAGCATCTAGAGGTCAAGTTATCCAAAAGTTCAATGGGACCCAGGGGCTAGTTGGAAGAAAGGTTGAATTGGTTCCTGAGGGTCCTAATGATGATGTTAAATGTTTGTATGGTGTGTTTCCGTCGGTTCCACTTCCTTAACATGATTTATGGGGTCGAATCATATCATAGTGGCCTCTCATCACATGTTTACCTTGGCTGGCTAGTTGCTGGGTGTTACCGAGTGGTACCAGAGCATGGTTCACCCCTTGGATAGGATGGGTTGTATGTTGGTCATGCATGCATGTCGGTTTGATTTGTGTCTCTTATGCTTGCATTCTAGGTTCTTGTTGCATTTGCATAATGTTGATCATGGTTGTAGTGATGTTGCCATGTGGAAGTTGATGTTGTTATTCTAGAGTGCTTTTTCATGAGTGTATGATTGGTTACATGTCGTTATATGCCGCTTACATGCATCATTTTGTATTCTTGGTTACATTCATGTATTCTTGGTTACATTATTGTATGCTTGGTTGCATGTATTATTCTTGCAGGTTTGGTTTTAAGTATTGTTCATTAATGCTTGATCGTATGTGTTTATGCATGTGCGTGGTTGGCTATGCATTGCTTATGTATGTTAATGTTTTCCTGTGGTCAAGTGTATAGTGATGTAATGGTTGTTGTCATGCATGAGGTCATGGTATGCATTGTTGATAAGGTCATGCATTGATGACTGGACCCTAGCTAGAATGATGGTTGCATGGTTCTATGCTTATGTGTTATGTTTCTATATGATGTCATGATTATGTTATATATGTATCACGCTAATTTGTTGATCTTGCAGACACGGTATCCTCTCCAAGCTATACTAAGTTATGTTGGTTTATTGTGATTTGGTTTAGTTGACATGATATTCCTTGGAGGAAGAAATATCAAATGGCTAGCAAGATGGTAGACTACAAAGACTCTCCCTATGAATTAGAAGAGAAATATGGTGTTGGGAACTCTTCTGATTTGGAAGTTACACTAAGAAGATTAAATGAATAAATAAGGATTTTTAAGGTAGATAATGACAAAATCATGCAAGCAAGGGAGAAACTAGCAAAGGTAAATGCAGTGATACTTCAGAATTTGTCAAATTTGCAGTGACAGGGGCCACTTCAGATTAGCTATGAGAAGGAGGATAAAACTAATGGGCCATATAATAGTAGGTCGCATGGTGGTCATGGGTCAGATAGTGATGATGCGGTTAGAGATGGCACACTATTGGACACTCCGGATAGGAGAAGGGATAGACACAAGTATCGTTCTAGTTCTGGTTCTGACAGGCATGATGATCGATATCGTTATCATCCTTATAGGAGGAGTGATAGGGGGTACTTTTCAAATGAATTTAAGAAATAAAAGCTACTAACATTTGATGGAGAGATGAGGAAACTAGAGGATGCAAAGGCATGGTTGCTTGGTATGAAGAAGTTCTTCAGGTTTCATGATTATTCAGAGAACATGAAAGCCATAGTAGCTACATTCAGTCTCAAAGGTAAAGTAGACATTTGGTGGGAAGATGTGAAGAATGCCAGAGGTATACATGAGGAAGATTGGACATGGAATGAGTTTGAGTAGCTATTCAAAAGGACGTACCTATTAGGGAAATACTTTGATGACAGGGAAAAGGAATTCTATGAACTAAAGATGGGATCTATGACAAATGATGAGTACACTAGCAAGTTCTTGGAGCTACTGAGGTATGTGCCTTACCTCAAGGAGGAGAAGGACAAGATTAGGAGATTCACTAGTGGGTTACCATGGGAATTCAAAGATAGGATTGAGTTCGATGAGCCTGGATCATTGAAGGAGGCCATTCATAAGCTAAATCATTACTATGAACAATCGAAGTGTGGATACGAGACTAAGCCATATTGGAAGGGAAATGCAACGAACAAAGGAAAATGGGACAAGAAGTGAGTAGGACCATAAGATTAAGGTAATAAGGAGAATTTTGCACCATGTAAGAGGTTCAATGTATCTGACAGAGGATAGGGACAATGATCTGAGGAGCATAACAAAGGTGCAGGCTGGAAGGCTATAGAGTGTTGGACTTGTGGCAAAGATCATCGCATGAGATATTGTCCACAAAAAAAGGGTGGTAGGCCTCAGATATATAGTGCACAGGATGCACAGACTGTTGGGGATGTTGTTAAGAGCGTTCCTTGTATTTATGAAGCATTGGATAACAAACAAACAGACCATCAGACATCTATCATTGAGATGGACGATAATATTTGTGATTAAGTTATTTCTATTTTATTGACCCTGGATCTAATTATAGTTATGTTAGTCCTGACTTGGTGGATAAGTGTGGTTTGAATAAGGAATTGCATGTTGAATCTTGGTTAGTGTAATTGGCTACAGGTACAAATAAGTGAGCTCATCATTAGGTAAGAGCCTGTGCATTTTATTTGAATGGTATTCTTTCCGCAACACATTTGAATTTATTACCATTGGGATCATACAATATGTTGTTGGGCATGGATTGGTTGTATATTCATAGAACCAAGGTGGATTATTATGACAAATCTATTGAGTGCTCGGATGATAATGGGGAACCAAGAGTTTTACAGGGTAAGAAGAAAGCCACATCGGTTAGGATGGTGACAACTATACAAGCAAAGCATATTCACAGGAAAGGGTGTGTGTTATTTGCAGTACACATTTCTAGTGATAAAGGTAAGGAAGTTGAGGATGCATATGTTTTGATAAGGTACCCAGTTCTACAGTAGTTCAAGGATGTATTTCCTGAGGATATTTCAGAGTTGCCACCTCACATGGAGGTAGAATTTTCTATTGAGTTGGTGCCAATGGAAACTCCAACGTCAAAGGGACCTTACAGGATGAGCACACCTAAGTTGGTAGAGTTGAAGCTATAGTTGAATGAAATGTTGGACAAGGGATACATTAGGCCAAGTGTATCACCATGGGGTGCACTGGTATTCTTTGTAAAGAATAAAGATGGTACTCTCAAATTTTGTATTGACTATAGGTAGTTGAACAAAGTGACTATCAAGAAAAGGTATCTGTTCCTGAGGATTGATGATTTATTTCATTAGATGAAGGGAGCAACAATGTTCTTGAAGATTGATTTGAGATTTGGATATCATCATGTATGCACCAAAGAGAAAGACATTTACAAGACAACTTTTTGGACCAGGTATGGGCATTATGAGTTTTTTGTAGTTCCATTCAGTTTAACTAATGCTCCAACTACATTTATGCACTTGATGAATAATGTGTTGCGTGCGTATTTGGAGAAGTTTGTTATTCTATTCATTGATGACATATTAGTATATTCTAAAAATTAGGAAAAGCATGTTGAGCATTTAGCAACAATGTTGAAATTGTTAAGAGAGCATCAGTTGTATGCTAAGCTCAACAAGTGTAGTTTCCTTTAGATTGAGGTACACTACTTGAGACATGTTGTTTCCAAGGAGGGCATTGCAGTAGATCTAGAAAAGATAAGAAACACCATGGAGTGGGTAGATCCTAAGAATGTGGATGAGATGAGATATTTCATGGGTTTGGCAGGCTATTATAGGAGGTTCATCAAGAACTTCTCATAGTTTTCTATCCTATCACATCATTGCAGAGGAAAGGTAAGAAATTTGAATGGACAAAGGAGTGTGAGGCTAGTTTCGAGCAGCTTAGGCAGTTATTGACACATGCACCAATGTTAAGGATTGTAGATCCAAACAAAGAGTTTGTAGTATCCATAGATGCTTGCAAGAAAGGACTTGGTGGAGTCCTTATGCAGGGTGGAAAAGTGGTATGCTATGAATCATGAAAGATGAATGAGCACGAGCATAACTACCACACACACGATCTTTAGTTGGCAGCGATTATACATCCGTTGAATATGTGGAGACACTATCTTCTGGGTAGGAGGTTTACATTAATGAGTGATCACAATGGTTTGTGGTATCTATTTGACTAACCAAATTTGAATGGTAGGCAGGCTCGGTGGTTGGATACGATCAGTTAGTTCGATTTTGAGATCAGGTATATCAAAGGCAAAGAGAACAAAATAGTAGATGCTCTTAGCAGACAGATACAAGTAAATCCCTTAGTAGCTATGAGCTCCTACGGGACAGATTTATAGTATAGGATCTTGCAAGAAGGTTAGTAGGATGTCTGATATATGGAGATTATGCATAGGTTGCAGTAGGGTACAAGTACAGGTGATAATACATGTACAAGTACAAGTGCAGGTATAGGTATAATGTAAAAACCCTGGTGAAAATTCCATGTAATAAAAGTTAAAAACAATAACCACGGTTGATGGGACACTTATTCCAAGTTGAATGTTGGGCACTACATCCTAGGGGGTGTTCATTTGATTGTTTATGGCTAAGAAAATTGGAAAAGGAAATGGATAAGGCTTTGGAAAGGCAAAATGACATTTTTTGGCACATTTATTTATGAAAATAATGGAAATTAGGAGAAAAAGGAGGTGAAAGGTCACAGGTTGCATGTGAGGAGGAAAATAATGGAAAATGAAGAAAATAGAGGCCTCATTCATAAAAAGGATTTTGAGGATCAGATAGTAACCTTTTGTCAGTTTAATTTTGGAGCTCTCTCATTATTATCTCTCTCTCTCTCTCTCTTGGACACTTATGATTTTCTTGGAGCACTTTGGCAATGAAGAAAGAAAGGAAAATAAGGAAAGAGGAAGAAAAGTTCAAGCAGGAAAATGTAGGATCAATCTGCTACAACAGGCTTCATTGCAGGTATCAAATTGCATGTGTATTTTCCTTGCTAGATTTGGCATACATGGTATTGCATGTGGTTCTTTTCTATCATGGCATGATTTTTCCAGGTGTGACAGTGTTCTTTAGGCTAGCCTTACCGTTTCTAGATATCTTTGCTACGATGGCTTCTCATATTTTTTTGAGCTGTGATAGTCAGATGGATTCGAAGTTGAGTGGGGTGGATCTCCAAAATGACAAACACATGGCCTCGTGGTCCCTGAACCAAATTTTGGATCACAGTAAAGCCACTGGCCTAGTAACCCCTGAGCCAGACTATGGGTTGTGGTAAAGCCGGGATTGTGTGCCTAGTGTAGAAAAACCTATAGATTCACAAGCTCATGTAATCTACTAAAACAAGAGACAAGAATCCACTTCTACTCTTTATAGTGGAAGCCCATAAACATCGAGAAAACAATAATTAATAGAAGAAGAGAATCAAAGGCACATAACAAAATAAATATCCGGGGAAAGCCACAGCTCAAAACCCCACTGTCTATTTTGTATTAATCAGGAAAATCAAGATGAAATTACAATGCTTGTTCTCTCTAGAACAATCCCAACACTCAGCAAATTCAATCTCCAACTCATAAGAAAGCTCAAGGCCAAAGCTTAGCCTCTTCACAAGCTCTCCAAGCCTCTATTCCAATGTGTAATTCCTATGAAGGATAGCTTGTATTTAAAGGGAAATAAAGCCTCTAAAAATAGTGCAATCCCTCAAGGATCAGTTCCTAAATGCATGCACTGTTAGTGCAACTCAGAAAAATCTAAAGAAGATAGTACAATGTCCCCACACTCTAGTCTCAATTGGGTCTTTCTCAGAATCAACATGCATGAGTTTCTAATGGTGGAATCTTCAGTTAACTAGAGTAGCACTAATTAGGTCACTAGTGTCCCAACTGACTGTTTACTCACTATTAGTTCCTAAAACTAATTGGAACTAGTTTAACAAGACTTAACTCAGTAAAATGAGTTAACTAATTACAACTCATTCATAACTCATCCTTAACTCCTATAAGTTAGGGAGAACATATACATGTCTTCTAAAAGACTTCCAATTCGAATTTGCTAAATTAATTAAGTTAATTAAACTTAATTAATTATTTTCAAATTGCTATGAGAAAATAATTCGAATTTAATTCACAGTTTAATTCAAGGACAAATTAAACAATAATTTCTTGTTCCCATTTCTCAATACTCCCTCTCAACAAGAAAGGGATTATCCACTACCCCGATCCTATCTCTGTGAAACTCGAATTTACATCTTGGCAATGCCTTTGTCAAGATGTCAACATCTTGCTCCTTCGTGGGAATGTAATTGAACAACATGATCTACCTCAATACACAATCTCTAAGATGATGATACCGGATATCTGTATGCTTGGAACGATCATGAAAAACTGGATTTTCAGAGAGTTTGATATAGCTTTGATTATCACAATAAATCATTGTTGGATCCATCTGATGACGAAACAAACCAACTAGGATCTTCCTCATCCAGATAGCCTCACATGCTGCTTGAATTGCAGCCATGTACTCTTCCTCTACCGAACTGTGTGCAACCGATCTCTGTTTCCTACTATACGAAGAAAATGCAGTTGACCCAAAACTAAAGATCCCTCTTGATGCGCTCTTCTTGTCAGATGGATTCCCCACCCAATCTGCATTGGTGAAGCCTTGAAGCTTCACTCCCTCTTTCCATCTATACGACAAACCAAACTGAGTAGTGCCTCTGAGTTATCTCAATACATGCTTTACCACCTATCAATATAGCTTGGTAGGCCTAACCATCGCTTGACTAAGCTGGTTAATTGCATAAAACATGAGTGAACCGAAAAGATACCTGTAAACAGTAGCTTCCAATACTTCTCTTGAAGTAGCATCCCCCTTCCTCTAATTACCAGCTAGAGGAGTCTCCATGGGTTTACTGCTCTCCATGCGGAATCTCCTAAGTATCTCATTGGCATACTTTCCTTGAGAAGAAAACAACTTCCCATCTCTCTTCCATACCTCCATGCCAAGAAAGTAATGCATGAGCCCCATGTCCTTCATCTTAAACTCTCTTGCAATGTCCTCCTTACAAGATTTTATGAGCTTCTCATCACCTCTCAGTATGAGATCATCTACATAAAGTACAATGATCAAAAGCTTATCTTCCACCACTATGTGATACAAGTTCGCATCTACTTCACTCTTTGTGAAGCCCAACCCAGTGAAGTAGCTATCTATTCGGGTGTACCAAGCATGCGGTGTTTTCTTTAGCCCATATAACGCTCTCTTAAGTCAGCACACATGTGACTCACGGTCAAAGGTTTCAAAATGTTCAGGCTACTCTATGTACACCTCTTCCTCAATCATGCCATTGAGGTAAGCAGTCTTCACATCCATCTGATGGATACTCCAACCCATCTATGCAAATAGTACCAAAATAGATCTGATAGATGAGTACCTTGCAATAGGAGAAAAGGTCTCATCATAGTCAATCCCCTCTACCTGTGAGAAGCCACGAGCCACAAATCTAGCCTTATGCTTCTCAACACTACAATTTGCAGCTTGCTTTACCTTTGTAAAGCCAACAGGAGCTTAGAACTAACTTGTCCTCCAGTCTCTAGACCACATCCAAACATTGTTTCAAACTATGGAGTCATACTCCTCCACCATCACATCAACCCAAACTGGCTACTGCACTGCTTCCTGAAAGGAAGATGGCTCTGTCACAACACATGCACCCATAAGTGCCATGTTTCCAGTGTACCTCTCTGGTGACCTCTTCTATCTGCGCTAAGAAGAGGGTGCTCACACATTCTCCCATGCATCATCCAAAAATCTCCTAGCCTCTCTATTGCGCTTTCTTCCCTCTCTAGAAGACTCTACCTGAGTGGATGTCTTTTCTCTCGGAACCTATACATGTGGCTGCTCCACATCAATCTGAGGCTCCTCAACCTTAGGAACTAAAAGTTCCTCCTCCACATGTAGCTCAAGATCCCTCTCAAGGGATACTCGCATGGCATTCTCCTCATCAAACTTGACATCCCTGCGAACCACTGTCATTCAACTAGTTTGCATGTACACCCGATAGTTGTGGTGAGTATCAGTGTACCCCACAAAGATCCCCAACTATGATGTTGGTTCAAGATTCTTCCATTCATCTTTGGTCACATGGCAATAAACCGATGACCCAAAAATATTGAAGTGACCAACATTTGGCCTCTTATTGGAATAAGACTCCTCTAGTGTCTTCATCTCAAGTATCCGATGTGGGCTACGGTTTTGAACATAAATCGTTGTGTTGCATGCCCCAACCCACAAGCATAGTGGTAGGCCCTGATCATGCAACATCACCCTTGCTACCCTTACTATGCTCTTGTTCTTCCTCTTGACAACCCCATTCTATTGAGGGTTATGAGGTGTTGTCAAATATCGTTTAATCCCTTCCACTGCATAGAAGTTATTAAACTCATTGGAGGCATATTCTCCACCATTATCACCCCGTAGAGATTTAACCTTCTTACCTGACTCTTTCTCGACCAATGCTTTGAATTCACAAAACTTTATGAATGTCTAATCCTTTCTTTGCATGAAAAATATCCAACATTTATGAGAATAGTCATATACAAATATAACATAATACCTGTGTTTGGTGGTGGATACTGTCAAGAATTCTCCACACACATCTGAATGGACTCTCTGCAGAATAGACTCTGCTCAAATATCTCTATCTCGAAAGGGAGACTTGGTGTATTTTCCCAAAATACAACCCTTGCATGTATCAACTTTCTCAAACATACCTTTGGGAAGACCAATAGATATTTGCTGTAATATCTTCAAAGCCCTATGATGCAAGTGGCCCAATCACCTGTGCCAAAACTCGTTGATGTCTTAGCTCACCATATTTTCCGCTTTTGAACTCAAAGCAACACAATCCTCTACCTCTATCTTATAGAGATTTTGAACTCAAATCCCTATCTTCTTTACTTGACCCATGGCTATCTGTCGAAGGAACGCCTTTCCTTTTGAAAAGGTCACATCATAGCCTCTATCTTCAAGCATGGCAACAGATACCAAGTTCTTCGTCAGTCCGGGTACATGCATAACATTCTTCAAGGTGAGTGGAGCTACATGCTCTCTTTCAAAATTAATACTGCCCACACCAGTAACACTATACTCACCATCATCACCCATCTTGATATGCACCTTGAGATATTTCTCCTCCAGTTCACTGAATAACTCTTTGTCGCTAGTCATGTGGAAATAAGCTCCACTGTCAAAGTACCAGACACTTCCCATCATTGGAGACAACATGCATGCAATGAGGGAAAAGTCCAATTCGAATTGGGAGGCCAAAGCCTCACCTTCCACTCCTCCTGAGGACTTCTCCTTGGACTTCTTCAATGGACAATTTGTAGCAAAGTGACCCATATTGTGACAATGAAAGCATTTAACTTTCATCATGTCCTTCTTCTTACCTCCATGATAAGAATCTGATTTGGAACGAGAAATTTTACGTTTCCCCTTCCTTGCCTTAATCACTAAGGTACAATTTTCTTCATCATTAGTCTTTGATGAAGAGCCATCCCTGGTGTTCCTCCTGATCTCATCCTGCATCAAGATAACTATGCCAACTCTTTGAGATTCCAAGAAGAGCAAGGCTCACCATATCCTCCTTGAAAACTATGATTCCAAAGCTTCCAAGTTCATCCCGACATTGAGTGAATGTGGTCAAGTGCCTTGGAATCGTCTCACCTTTCTCCATCTTGATTTTACGAAGTTTATCCTTCAGTGCCAACTTCCTTTGATCACTTCTATTCTGATACAAGTCTGTAAATGTTTTCCACATAGCATGCAGAGTTTCCTCGCCATGGAGACTCAAGACAATGTGGTCTCGAACTCCCTCAAGGATTATCCACCTTGCCTTCACCACATACTTCTTCCATTCGGCCAATTTCTGTGCATCTGTAGCTGCTGGTTTAGGGACTTCTTGATGAATGAATTCCTTTAAGCCATTATCTTCTAGCACAACATCCATCATGTCCCTCTAGGCTATAAAATTCGATTTTCCTTCCAAGGCATACTCAAGCCTCAACCCATGGAACACCATCTATCGATCCTAAAGTATGTATGCAAATTTGACTCTCACCTGTAAGCCAGAAACTCAAAACTTCGAAATATCCTATAGAGAGCTGATTTTAAGTCAAAAATATCTCCCTCATCCGAACTCCGATTTGGCCCTTTTTTTTTGAATTTGGGTATCTTTTCCCAAGGAATCCAAACATGAAATTTGTTTATGAAATTGTTTTACAGAAATTCTTAGAACTTCTCTGCAAACTCTCAGCCCAAAAAACAATCTTGCTCTGATACCATGTAGAAAAACCTGTAGATTCACAAGCTCATGTAATCTTTTAAAACAAGAGACAAGAATCTACTTCTACTCTTTACAGTGGAAGACCATAAACATTGAGCAAAGAATAATCAATAGAGGAAGAGAATTAAAGGCACATAGCACAATAAATGTCCGAGGAAAGCCACAACTCAAAACCCCACTATCTATTTTGTATTAATCAGGAAAATCAACATGAAATTAAAATGTTTGTTCTCTCTAGAACAATCCTAGCACTCAACAAATTCAATCTCCAACTCAAAAGAAAACTCAAGGCCAAAGCTTAGCCTCTTCATAGTCTCTCCAAGTCTCTATTCCAATGTGTAATGCCTATGAAGGATAGCTTGTATTTAAAGGGAAATAAAGCCTCTAAAAATAACGCAATCCTTCAAGGACCAGTTCTTGAATGCATGCATTGTTAGTGCAAATCAGAAAAATCTAAAACAAATAGTACACTATCCTTGCACTCTAGTCTCAATTGGGTCTTTCTAAGAATCAACATGCATGAGTTTCTAACAGTGGAATCTTCAGTTAATTAGAGTAGCACTAATTATGTCACTAGTGTCCCAACTGATTTTTTACTCATTATTAGTTCCTGAAACTAATTGGAAGTAATTTAACTGGACTTAACTCAATAAAATGAGTTAACTAATTACAACTCATTCATAACTCATCCTTAACTCCTATAAGTTAGGGAGAACATATACATGTCTTCTAAAAGACTTCCAATTCGAATTTCCTAAATTAATTAAGTTAATTAAACTTAATTAATTATTTTCAAATTGATATGAGAAAAAAATTCAAATTTAATTCACAGTTTAATTCAAGGACAAATTAAACTATAATTTCTTGTTGCCATTTCTCAACACCTAGAAACCCTTGTCAGTGAAGGGAGGGATATGCGGTAAATCCAAGAGGTGGATTTCTCTCCATTTGGCCTAGTAGTCATGGGATGGGATGTACGGTAAAGCATGGAGAGTGTATCTTGGTGTAGGGATTAGTGATACGTAGATCGGACTATGGATTACGATAAAGCCTAGGAGACTAGGAGGCACTCAAATTCCTCATGGTGTAGGTGGAGAACTTCAGAGGAATCAATACTTGTTTGGTGTTTTTGGTGTGTTCTATGAGTCCCACATTCATCCTTTGAATATGGCATAGGGGTGATTGGCTGAAGAGAGACTTGGCTTAGCCAATCTATGGTCAGGTGGAATGTGGTAGTCCCATCTCCAGTTGGTTTATTGCATTCATTAATGAGACATTCATTCCCTTGGTTTTCATGTGTAAATGTACTGATCTATATGTGGATTTTATGGTCGATATATTTATGGTATTTTTGTTGTTATTATGTTGGTTATATGTATGTTTTATGACAATAGATATGTATGGATCTCAACATGTTTTTACTTGTGAATGAAAGGGATAATGTATCTATAACCTAATAGACGATAATGAAAAAAATTACATGACGTAACAATGGTTCTTAGATATTCTTAGATAAGTACAAGATCCCTATGTTTAATTCTATTGGTTACACCTGTAGATTTCATGTTTGTGATATGTTTGATGAAATGCCTGTCATGGCTAGTAGGGGTTTGGTTAAGGTATTTTTTAACTTATTGGTTTTTCATTCTTATCCCATGTTATTTTATTGATCTTAAGTTATCATTCCATTCTGGGCAGTGACCCAGGCTTTGGGCTTGAAAAAGTGGCTCAAATCTTGGGGATGTTGGCACAAAACTGATAAAATAAGTCTCTAAACGCTAGCAGGAAAACCTGTGAGAGTCACTGAAGACTAAGCTGTCCAAAAGATCAGTGGGACCCAAGGGCAAGTTGTCTGAAGTGTTGGATTAGTTCTTAAGGGTCTTGAAGTTGATGTTGAATGTCTGTGTGTTATGTTTCCTTCGATTCCGCTTCCTTAGGTTCACATAGGAGGTCAAGTCCAATCATAGTAGCTTATCATCGCATTTTTACCTCGGTTGGATGGTTGCTTGGGTAGATGTGAGAGGAGGGTGTTATAGAGTGGTATCAAAGCATGGTTCACCCCTCAGATTGGATAGACAGTGTGTGTTGGTCATGCATGCATGTCAATTGCATGTGTGTCTCTTACACTTGCATTCCATGTGCTTGTTGCATTGCTTAATGTTGATCATGGTTGTAGTAAGGTTGTCATGAGGAACTTGATGTTGATTTTTTGGAATGCATTTGTCATGAGTATATGACTGGTTACATATTGTTATATGTTTCTTACATGTTGTTATATGTCACTTGATTACATCCTTGTATCTTATGCAACATTCTTGAATGTTTGATTACATGTATTGGTCTTGTAGGTTGGTTATAAGAATTGATCGCTTATGCTCAACTACATGCATCTATGCATATGTGTAGTTGATTAGGAATTGCTTATGCATGTTGATGGTTGCATGTGGAAATGTGTACAATGGAGTAATGGTTGTTGTCATGCATGAGGTCATAACATGCATTTTTGATATCGCGTTGCATTGATGACTAGACCCTAGCTAGAATGATGTGTATGTGTTGATGCATTTAGTTGTGTATGTCTATATGCTATTATGTTTATGTTATACATGTATCACACTGATTTGTTGATCTTGGAGATAAGGTATCCTCCCCAAATTATACTAAGGTACGTTGATTTACTATCATTTGGTTTATCTAACATATTATGCATTGTGGAAAGAAATATCAAATGGCTAGAAATATGGTTGACTACAAAGACTCTACCTATGAATCCAAAGAGTAGTATGGTGTTGTGAACTCTTACGATTTGGTAGTTACACTGAGAAGCTTAAAGGAAGAGATAATGAGTTGTAAGGAAGATAATGACAGGATCATATAGGCACAAGAGAAGCAAGCATAGGTTAATTCTATACTTCTTCAGAGTTTGTTAGAATTGTAGTGACAAGGGCCACTTTAGATCAACCATGGATAGGAGGACATAACTAATGGAGCATATGGAAATATGTCTCCTGGTAGACACAGGTCAGATAAATCTAATATGGTGATAGATGGAAGGCTGTTGAACACTCCAGATAGGAGGGGCGATGAGTATAGGTACTATTCTAGTTTTGGTTATGATAGACATCATGATCATCATCATTATCATCCTTACATGAGGAATGATAGGGGATACTTTCCAAATGAGTTTAAGAAAGTGAAGCCACCTAATTTTAATGGAGATGTGAAGAAGCTGGAAGATGAAAAGGCTTGGATACTTGGGATGAAAACATTCTTTGAGTTGCATGAGTACACAGATACCATGAAGGCAAAAATATCTATCTTCAACCTGAAAGATAAAGCAGACATTTGGTGGGAAGATGTTAAGCGAGTCAGAGACATCAGGATGGATGACTTAAGTTGGTGGGAGTTCAAGAGGCTTTTTAGGAAGAAGTACTTGTCAGAAAGGTACTATGACAGTAAGGCCAAATACTTAAATGAGCTAAAGATGGGGTCAATGACAGATGAAGAGTACATGAATAAGTTTCTAGAGATATTGAGGTACATACTATATCTCATTGATGAGAAGGATAAAGTTCAACAATTTGTCAATGATTTGCAATTAGCATTCAGAGATCAAATTGGTTATGATGAGTCTCGGTCACTTGAGGAAGTCATTGGGAAATTAAAACATTTCTATTAACAATCAAAGTGTAAGAATGAATCTCAGCAAGGATGGAAAGGGAAGGACAAAGGTAAAGGTAAATGGAAACCCAAGAGAACAAGGCCTCAAAATGTAGATGGGAAATAAAATATGGCACCACAACAGAAGTTTAATGTATCTAGAGAGGGGCATGGATCATAACAACAACATAGAGGTGAGGGCACTGGTCAGTTGGAGTGTTGGACATGTGGTGAGGAACACCTTAAGACAGATTGTCTGTAGCATCAAGGTGGTAGGACTAAGATATATAGTGCATAGGAGGTGTAGACTATTGGGGATGTAGGGTAGAGAATTCCTCGTATTTATGCGGTCGTGTACAGCAAGCAGATAGAACACCATACATCTATCTTTGAGATGGACAGTAAGCTTTGCGATCAAGTTGTTTCTATTTTTATTTACCCTGGATCTAATTATAGCTATGTTAGTCTTGAATTGGTGGATAAGTGTGGTTTGACTAAGGAATTACATGAAGAGTATTGGTTAGTGCAGTTGGCTACAGGTACGAAGAAGCGAGTTCATCATTGGGTAAGAGCTTGCACATTTCATTTAAATGGTATGCCTACTGGAGCACACCTAAATTTATTACAGTTGGGATCATACAATATGTTTTGGGCATGGATTGGTTGTATCTTCATAGAACCAAGGTAGAATGTTATGACAAATCCATTGAGTGTGTTGATGACAATGGGGAACCAAGAGTTTTGTAGGGTAAGAAGAAGGCCACATCAGTTAGGATGGTGACAACTATGTAGGCAAAATGTAGTCATAGGAAAGGTAGTATGTTATTTGTAGTTTGAATTTCTAGTGACAAGGGTAAGGAGGTTAATGATGCTGATGTGTTAAGTAGGTACCTAGTTTTGTAATAGTTTCAGGATGTATTTCCTCATGATATTATAGAGTTTCCACCTCACAGGGAGGTAGAATTTTCTATTGACTTAGTGTGGGCATCTCCAACATTTAAAGAACCTTACAGAATGAGCACACCTAAGTTGGTTGACTTAAAGTTGCAGCTGAGGGAAATGTTGGACAAGGGATACATTAGGCCAAGTGTATCACCAAGGGGCACACTAGTATTGTTTGTAAGAAGAAAGATGGAACTCTCATATTATGCATTGACTATAGGTAGTTGAACAAAGTGACCATCAATAATAGGTACCCTTTACCAAGGATTGATGACTTGTTTGATCAGCTAAAGGGAGAAACAATGTTCTTGAAGATTGAACTGAGATCCAGATACCATCATGTACACATCAAAGAGGAGGGCATTTACAAGACCACTTTCCAGACTAGGTATGGGCATTATGAGTTTGTTGTAGTTCCATTTGGCTTAACTAATGCTCTAGCTATGTTTATGTTCTTGATGAATAATGTGTTCCATCCATATTTGGATAAGTTTGTTATTGTGTTCATTGATGATATACTGGTATATTCCAAAAATGAGGAAGAGCATATCAAGCATTTAGCAGCAGTGTTGAAGTTGTTGAGGGAGCATTGGTTGTATGCTAAGCTTAGCAAGTGTAGTTTCTTTCAAATTGAGGTACATTACTTGGGGCATGTTGTCTCTAAGGAGGGGATTGCAGTAGATCCAGAAAAGATAAGAGCCATCATGGAATGGGTAGCTCCTAGGAGTGTGGATGAGGTGAGATCTTTCATGAGGTTGGCAGGCTATTACCGGAGGTCCATAAGGAACTTCTCATAGATTTCTTATCCTATCACATCATTGGAAATGAAAGGTAAGAAGTTCAAATGGACAGAGGAGTGTGAGGTTATCTTTGAGCGTCTTAAGTAGTTTTTGACACATGCACCAGTGCTACAGATTGCAAATCCGGACAAAGAGTTTGTAGTATGTACAAATGCTTGCAAGATAGGACTTGGTGGGGTCCTTATGCAGGATGGACATGTGGTATGCTATAAGTCTCGGAAACTATATGAGCATGAGCATAACTACTTGACACCTGATCTTGAGTTAGAAGTGATCATACATGCATTGAAGATGTGGAGGAACTATATTCTTGGTAGGAGGTTTGTATTGATGAGTGACCATATTGGGTTAAGTTATTTGTTTGACTAGATGAATTTCAATGCCAGATAGGCTAGATGGTTAGCCACGATCAGTGAGTTTGATTTTGTTATTAGGTACACCAAAGGTAAATAGAATATGGTGGAAGATGCTCTCAGCAGGTGGGTACAGGTAAATCACTTGGCATCTATGAGCTCCTATGGGAAAAACTTATAGGATATGATCTTGCAGGAAAGTCAACAAGATGTTAGGTATATGGAGATTATGCATAGATTGCAGTAGAGTACAGGTACAAATACATGTGGTGGTATAGGTGCAGGTGCATAGGGTGTGGATTATCGTCTTACAATGGATGGATTGTTCAGATTCAAAGACATGATATATGTGCTAGATAGTAGTGAGCTTAGGAAGGTGATCTTGAGGGAGTTTCATGCGAAATATTATTCAGGTCACCCAGGTTATCAAAAGACGTCGAATGCATTGAAGAAATTTTGTTATTGGCAAAATCTGACGAGGGATGTAGCATAGTTTGTGATTAGGTGTTTTTATTGTCAGTGAGTGAATGCATAATACAAAGATCCAAGTGGATTGCTACAACCGATTGTGGTTCTAGAGTGGAAACGGGAGGTCATTTCCATGGACTTAATCACAGGGTTTCTGAAGACAGTGAGACAACATGATTCAATCATGGTTGTTGTGGATAGGTTGATGAAGGTTGCACACTTCATTCCAATGAAGTCTACATTCTTAGCTAGCAATGTGACATAGGTATTCATCATAGATGTGGTCATATTGCATGGTGTTCCAAAGAATATTATGTCAGATAGAGATGCAAAATCCATTTCTAAGTTTTGGAAGGAGATATTTACAAGTTTAGGCACAAAGTTGGCCTTCAGTACAACTTATCATCCAGATATAGATGGATAGACAAAGAGGATAAATAGGATATAGAAGACATGTTGAGGATGCATGTGATGCATCAACAACAGAAGTAGGAAGAGTACCTTCCACTGGTAGAGTTCACATACAACAATGGTTATTAAAAGACATTGAGGATGAGTCCTTTTGAGGCACTATATGGGCAGAGTTGCATTACTCCTATCATTTGGAGTGATCTAGTTAACAGGGTATTGATTGGACCAGATATGTTGGCATATATGGAACAGGAAATGTAGGCATTCAAGAAGAATCTAAAGGAAACAAGGGATGGGCAAAAGAGTTAGGTAGATCGGAACAGGTTGTTCAAGGAGTTCTAGGTTGGGTAACATGTGTACTTAGGCATCAAACCGATGAAGAGATCCTTACGGATTGGATCATTAGCCAAGATGGCACCACGGTTTTGTGGACCCTTCAATGTCATTAAGAGGATTGGGCTAGTTGTTGGAAATAATACTGAGAGGGGGGGGGGGGGTGAATCAATATTATCAAACTCTTATCAATTTTATACAAATATTTTTAGATTTGACAATTGAAACTTGCATATACCTTCCAAACTTATAATTTAATTTATTCTTCAGATGTTTGTCATTAATATTTATGTAAGAACCATAGAATAATGAGGAGGAACACAAAATAGACAGTCACACCAAGGAACACAAGATGGAAGGTGGAAACCCAATGTGGGTGAAAACCACCTGCTGCAATATGTCTCTATCTTCTTTCAATTAGAAACTTCTTCTTACAATGATTTTGTACTGGTGCAGTCTTTTACTAGTACGCAGGCTGCAACCTATAGAGAGCTACAACCCTATCTCATTTTCCAGCTTCTTCTGGAAGGGAGCTACAACTCCCTTAGCTCTTGTACTAGCTGAAATACTAGTACGTAGGTGCTGACCTATAGAAGGCTACTACCTTCTCTTTCCTTCTAGGGACCATGTTTCATCAATTTTCAAACTAGATCCAAACATCATGTACATGTGCATCACCAAATCTCCTTTAAACAAATAACTTCTCAGAATGCAGTAACCAGAAAATAACACTAGTAACTAGACACCAATTTAAACCCAGATCTCTGTAGAAACAGATAAAAGACAACTAAAATATATTTCAAGAAAGGTCTGCAACTTCACCAAAGGAAACCTGCAGATATCCACACTTCTGCTGTGACGAGTCTGTGCAACTCCACACCTTCTTCTTCTCTAGTTCTGTGCACCTTCACACTGCACCGTTGCCGCTCTCTTCAATAGATCTAACTTATAATGCTCTAGTTTCTCCTTGATTTAGATTCAACTATGTATCACCAACCGATTATCAGAAATTCAGATCTTTCTCTTCTTAAGATTTTCAACACATGTGATTAGCCAAATGATCTCCTTTTCTTTTTATAGGCTAGGCCTCACTCAAAACCATGGACGAAAACCATTGAGAAACAATACCACGGACCCAATACTTGGGTTCAATACTTTTGGATGTAATACCACAGACCAAAACCATAGGATCAAAAACTATCAGACTAATACCATGAACCAACCATAAGATTTCCCATGTGCGTTCGCTTTTCTCTGCATGAAAGTGCGTGAACTTTTCTTTGCATGAAGGGAACGTTTCTCTACATGAAAGTGCGTGAACTTTGCTGCACTATAATTTATCATCTGAGATGAGTGGGTGCCATCAAGTACAACATATGTATCATAATGCCAACAATCTCCCCCTTTGGACTTGATGGCAACAACAACCAATCACTCTCTCCCTTTTACATCAAGGGCAAAGGGGCGGACTACCATACTCCCCCTGAGTACCTGCAGAAAACTCTGAATGAGCTCCCCCTTTGTATATGCTCTGTGCTGAAATGCTATCTGCAAAAAGATGTTCTACAAGAAAGAACATGACTCCGTACATTATATGTAACCTTCCTATCATCAAGACTCATACATACATCCATCTCCCATCCAAGTGGGAATACACTAGATAGACAAAACTTATTCATCCCAGGCATAGTGGGGAAACCAAAATAGGACGTTACATGACCTTGATATGAAAAGAAGTACATGACATAGAGATAAGAACAACTATCAGTAGAATCAATCGTCAGACCAACACACATTGATCTACTCCACCAGAAAACTCTTGAGAAATCAAACCAAGGACTTCTAAGATAATGCCAACAATGCGTCATTAGAAGAATATATGCCCCCATTGAACCTATGCCAGATGATCTCTGATAGACCTATTCGACCCACATAGACCGTCAAATGTACATGTATCCACTTGCGTACAACAGACAAGATTCAAAAGTAGGATGATGCATCAACAACCCCCAGCTTCTGTCTGAGGTATTCAAATGTCTCCTTGGGCAATGGTTTGGTGAGTATATCAGTAACTTGTTCCTTGGAGGGAACATACTCCAATTTGACCTTTTGTTCCAGCACTTGTTCCCGGAGAAAATGATACTTGATTTGTATGTGCTTAGTCGTTGAATGCATGATTGGGTTCTTTGAAATGCTGATTGCACTTGTATTATCACATAAGATGGAGATAGGTGGAGTACAAGTGATTTGAAAATCCTACGAAGTTTGCATCATCCAAAGGAGTTGTGTGCAACAAGATGCAAGAGCCACATATTCTACTTCAGCTGTAGATAAAGCAATTGAACTCTGTTTCTTGCTGAACCAAGATACTAATATGGAACCCATAAAGAATGCACCACCACTAGTGCTTTTTCTGCCATCCACACTTCCAGCCCAATCTGCATCTGTATAAGCATGAAGAGTGAGATCTGTATCTCTAGGATACCATAGACCATAGTTTTGAGTTCCTTGAAAATACTTGAAATTCTCTTTACTGCCTGAAGATGAGTTTCCTTTGGATTTTCTTGAAATCTTCCAAGTATTCCCACTGCATGCATGATGTCTAGTCGGGTTCCTCTTAGATAGAGAAGACTACCAATCATAGATCTATAGGTTGGTTGATGCACTGTTGTCGAGTCATCATTTGCACTGAGGTTTCATCTTGTCACCATCGGGGTACATACAGGTTTCGAATCCTCCATCCCATATTTCTTCAAGATCTGCTTGAGGTACTTGGTTTGAGATAAAAAGATATTGCCTTCATTTTGTTGGATTTGTAAACCAAGAAAATATGTCAGCTCTCCAATCAAGGACATTTCGAATTCTTTCTACATCACCAAGGCAAAATTTTGACTCATAGCTTCTTCATTGCTGCCAAATATGATATCATCAACATACACAACAAGTATTAGCAATTTGTCATTTTCAATTTTTATATAAAGATTTCTATCTATCGTTCCTTTTGAAAAACCTTGTTGATGAAGGTATTTTTCTAGATGATAGTACCAAGCCCTTGGAGCCTGTTTAAGACCATAGAGAGCCTTCTTAAGTCTGCATATAAGTTTTGCATCATTTCCAAGAATGAATCCATGTGGTTGCTCAATGTACACTTCTTCTTCTAAGTCTCCATTCAGAAAGGCAGATTTCACATCCATTTGAAATACTTTGAATTTCTGAAAGGTAGAGAGCAAGGAACATTCTGATGGCCTCAAGTCTAGCAACGGGAGAAAAATTTTCTTCAAAGTCTATTCCTTCTTGTTGAGCATACCCTTTACAAACAACTCTGGCCTTATTTCTAACAACTTCCCCATTTTCATTCAACTTGTTTTCGAATATCCATTTTGTCCCTATGACATCCTTATCTTTTGGTCTAGGAACCAACTCCCAAGTGTTGTTCTTTTCAATCTGCTCAAGTTCATCATCCATTGCCTTGACCCAGCATTCATCTTTGCATGCCTCTTTTACATTTTGTGGCTCAGTGGAGGAGAGTAATGCCAAATAGCTTGAAGCTTCTACTATTGCTCTTCTTGTTTGTATACGAGCCTCTTTCTGCCCCAAAATCTGAGATTCTGGATGATTCTTCTGAACGTACCTAGATGGAGTCTTTTCTTCTATCCTTATCTGTTCTTCTGGTGCCTCATTGGTCTCTTCTTCTTCATCATGAATCTGATTTGATGTAGATGGATAGTCCTCTTCAACTTCAAAATCTTCAGATCTTACCTGCTTAGGAATGTTTTCATCTTCATCAACCACTACATCAATACTTTCAACAAATTTTCCAAGCCTTTTATTGTAACACTTGTATGCTTTGCTGTGGGGAGAGTAACTGAGAAGAATGCCTTCATCTACTCTAGGTTCAAACTTGCCAAGATTTTCATTAGTATTTTTGATGTAGCATATACTCCCAAAAATTTTGAAATATTTTACCGATGGATTCTCACCATACCAGAGCTCATGAGGGGTTTGAGTTCTGTTCACTCGGACGTTTGTTTTGTTGAGAATAACAACTGTAGCAAATGTGGCTTCACCCAGAAAGTTGCGGGAGTTCCAGACTCATCAAGCATAGCATGAGAAATTTGTTGAACCGTTCTGTTCATCCTTTCCACTACTCCATTTTGCTGAGGAGTCCTGGCTATAGAGAATTCTTTTCTTATTCCATGTTCTTCACAAAAATCAAAAAATTCATTTGAGGTAAACTCCCCACCTCTATCAGATCTGAGGCATTTAATTTTTTGATCTGATTCATTTTCAACCAAAGCTTTGAAGGATTTGAATTTTTTGAAGGCTTCATATTTGTGCTTCATAAGTCCTATCCAGACCATCCTTGAATAGTCGTCAATGTATAATATAAAGTATTCTTCTCCCCGAGGTGACCTTTTCCTAGACGGACCACATACATTAGTATGGACAAGCTCAAGTGGCTTGCTAGCTGATCCTTCCTTCTCAAGGAAGTTAGTTATGGTTTGCTTACCAAACTGACATGACTTGCATATTGTATTGTCTGGAATTCTGATGTCTAGAAGACCAAAAATTGCCTGGTATTTGCATGCTTTCCTTATTTGTGAGAAGCTTAGGTGCCCCAATCTCTGGTGCCATAGCCAATGTTCATCATTCTTGCTTAGATAGCATTGATGCTGTCCTTCTTTGAATATATATAAATTATTTGGAGTTCTTATGCCTTTGATCACTGTTTCTCTTGTATCAAGATCACAGACACTACATCCATTTGATCGAAATATTACCTGAGTTCCTTGATGCACATCTGACTGACACTCAATAGATTATGCTTTAAGCCATCAACATACATAACATTTCCAGCTTTGAACTTTTATTTCAACAGAACCGAACCTTTACCTTTTATGAGCGTAGGGGTGTCATTTCCAAATGAGACGTTCTTCTCCTTTTCTAAGGCACTATACGACTGAAGTTTTTCCTTATCACCCGTCATATGTTTTGAACATCCACTGTCAATGTACCATTGATTTTCCTGCCCTTCCACAAATAAGGCTATACCACATCTTTTTGGTTGCAGTTCTTTCATTCTCCATGTTTTGGCACTTGAGGCTTGTTCCTTCTGAGTTGTTTGCCAAAACCTACTCCTACGTTTAGAATCTTCATGACCGAAGTTGCTACAAATAGAACATTCAATTTCGTTTTCAAGAGAAGAAAAGTTATTGTAGGTTCTTTTCATGATCCCAGTCATACTTCTTTGTTTTTGAGCTTCTCTAGTCATGATTGTCTTATAGGAAACACATTGAATTTCTTTGTGACCAAAGTTATGACAAGAGAAGCATTGGCCATTGAAGAAACTCCTGCAATTATCAAATCTACCAACCAAACGATTGTAGTCTCTACTGTCATCCATTCTTGAGGTAGATTGAGAAGATTTTACCTATCGTTGATTGTAGTTTCTGTTCATCCTTAAGGTGGATTGCCCTCGATTTACCTGATAGTCTTTGTTCATTCTTGAGGTAAATTGTCCCTAATTTACCTGGTGATCTCCATTGGGCCTTTGCTCACTCCTCCTTGCTACATCAAGATAACTTTTGGAGGTGGATGGTTTCTGTGCTTGAGATGTTTCTTCATTATATCCCAGACCTGTCTTGATTAGGGGAGAATGCTACACATTGATAATCTCATATACAGTTTCAGATCCTTTAACAAATCCAAGATTAAGAGCTTTTGTTTCTCAATCTCTTTTTTAAGTCCCACAATTTCACATTCTAACTTTTCCTGATGTTTTTCCCTTTCACCCAGTTGAAATTGTAGAGTATTAATAATCATATTTTTCTCTTCTAAACAAATTTTGAGTTTAGAAATCTCTTCATAAAGACCTTCTTCATCTATAGCATCCATGAAATCATGATCTTCAAAAGCCATTAAAAGTCTATAATTATTACCTCGTTCATCTTCATCACTATTTGAGAGTCCATCACTGTCTTCATGAGTGTAGTAGCTTTTCTTACTTACATTCTGTTTCTTGTTCCATCTAACAGGTTCCTTACCTTTGTCAAGCTTATCTTTCTGAGGACACTTGGCAGCATAGTGACCGACTCTTCGACAAGAAAAGCATTTGAAGGGTAACTTACCTCTGAATCTTCCAGCACCCCGTTGAAGGTTCTTGACAAAATTTGATTCTTCCTCTTCTTTTGACATATGTCCTGAGTCATAGTAATCTCCTTTGCCTGAAGCCTTGAATGCAGCTTCTCTCCCGTCTAAAGGTCCTCCTTTCCTCATTTTGTAAGCGGTTAGAATTCCGTGTAGCTATGACATGGTAATTTTTTGTAGATTCTCCTTTTCTTCTATTGCAGAAACTTTTGATTCAAACTTAGGAGGCAAAGATCTTAGAACCTTTTCAACCACAACTACCTCTTTTATTTCTTCACCCAAGTTTTTCATACAATTAACAATATCATCTATTCATAGGAAATAGTTAGCCACACTTTCATCATTGTACATTCTGAGATTTTCATACTGAATTTTGAGGGTTTGAAGTTTTGCTCATTTTACCTGTTCATCTCCTTCATAGCACACAACAATCTTGTCCCATATTTCTTTTGTGGTTTTATACTGCATAACCTTGACAAATTCTGATTGAGATAGACATCCTAATAGAGTATTGACAACCTTTGCATTTGTTTCAAACTACTTCTTCTCAGCCGGATCTGTAGGAGTTACTGATGGAAAAGTGTACCCTGTATCTATGATATCCCAGACTTTTGTACCAAGAGATTGAAGATAGGCAGTGACTCTTACCTTCCAATAGATGAAATTGGTCCCATAAAAAATTGGTGGCCTGATCGATGCTTCTCTCTCGTAGTTGCTCATGATGATAGATCTTCCTTCAAGCGATCAAGCTTCTTCTGAAGGACCTGCTCTGATACCAATTGTTGGAAATAATACTGAGAGGGGGGGTGGATCAGTATTATCAAACTTTTATCAATTTATATAAATATTTTCACATTTGACAATTGAAACTTGCATATACCTTCCAAACTTATAATTTAATTTATTCTTCAGATGTTTGTCATTAATCTGTATGTGAAAACCATAGAATAATGAGCAGGAACACAAAATAGACAATCACACCAAGGAACACAAGATGTAAGGTGGAAACCCAATGTGGGTGAAAACCACCTGCTACAATATGTCTCTATCTTCTTTCAATTAGAAACTTCTTCTTACAATGATTTTGTACTGGTGCAGTCTTTTACCAGTACGCAGGCTGCAACCTGCAGAGAGCTACAACCCTCTCTCATTTTCCAGCTTCTTCTGGAAGGGAGCTACAACCCCCTTAGCTCTTGTACTATCTAAAATACTAGTACGTAGGTGCTGACCTACAGAAGGCTACTACCTTCTCTTTCCTTCTAAGGACCATGTTTCATCAATTTTCAAACTGGATCCAAACATCATGTACATGTGCATCACCCAATCTCCTTTAAACAAATAACTTCTCAGAATGTAGTAACCAGAAAATAACACCAGTAATCAGACACCAATTTAAACCTAGATCTCTGTAGAAATAGATAAAAGACAGCTAAAATACATTTCAAGAAAGGTCCACAACTTCACCGAAGGAAACCCGCGGATATCCGCACTTTTGTCGTGACGAGTCTGCGCAACTCCGCACCTGCTTCTTCTCTGGTTCTGCACACCTTCGCACTGCACTGTTGCTGCTCTCTTCAGTAGATCTGACTTATAATGCTCCGGTTTCTCCTTGATTCAGATTCAACTATGTCTCACCAACCGATTAATTGAAATTCAGATCTTTCTCTTCTTAAGATTTTCAACACATGTGATTAGCCAAATGATCTCCTTTCCTTTTTATAAGCTAGGCCTCACTCAAAACCATGGACCAAAACCATTGAGAAACAATACCACAGACCCAATACTTGGGTTCAATACTTTTGGATGCAATAACATGGACCAAAACCATAGTATCAAAAACTATCGGACTAATACCATGAACCAACCATAATATTTACCATGTGTGTGCACTTTTCTCTGCATGAAAGTGCGTGAACTTTTCTTTGCATGAAAGTGCATGAACTTTTCTCTACATGAAAGGAACTTTTCTCTACATGAAAGTGCGTGAACTTTTCTCTGCATGAAAGTGCGTGAACTTTTCTCTGCATGAAAGGAACTTTTCTTTGCATGAAAGTGCGTGAACTTTTCTCTACATGAAGGGAACTTTTCTCTACATGAAAGTGCGTGAACTTTGCTACACTATAATTTATCATCTGAGATGAGTGGGTTGCCATCAAGTACAACATATGTATCACAATGCCAATAGCCTATTGACTTTCACTACATTCAACAATGAAAGTCCATGATGTTTTCCATGTATCTTTGCTTAAGAAGTATGTTAATGATGCTAATCATGTGATTGACTGGTTTGTATTGCAGGTGGAACTAGATGGAGAATTCCAACTAGAGCCTCAGTGTATATTACAAAAAAAGGTGCTCATGCTCTGGAATCAAGCAATCAAGCAAGTTAAGGTGCAGTGGAAGTTAAGTTGAGGCAAATCAATTTTGATATGGTGTTTGGTACATGCTTTGATATGGTGTTTCAGTATATGTTTTGATATGGTGTTTGGTATATGCTTTGATATGGTGTTTCAGTATATGTTTTGTTATGATGTTTGGTATATGCTATGATATGGTGTTTCAGTATATGTTTTGATATGGTGTTTTGGTATGTGTTTTGATATGATGTCTTGGTATATGTTTTGGTATATTTTTTAGGGATAATGCTATATATACATATGTATATGGATGTAAATATCACCATGAGCTATGTTATAAAGCTCCAATAAGTAGTATGGGTGTTGTGTCATTATGATTATGTTGTCATGTTACTATGCTATCATGTTGTTATGATGTCATGTGGGTCAACTCTCAGTAGGGTGATCACTGTAAATACTGCATCGAGCTATGCTATAAATCTCCATGAGAAATAAGTCTTCTTTCCAGTGGTTTTATGAGGTATATGTGTGATTGAACACCGAGGACGGTGTCCCCCAAGGGGGAGGGTTCTATAACAACCCTGATGAAAATACCATGTAATAAAAGTTAAAAAAACAACTATGGTTGATGGGACACTTATTCCAAGATGAATGTTGGGAAAGACATCCTAAGGGGTGTTCATTTGGTTGTTTATGGCCAAGGAAATTGGCAAAGGAAATGGCCAAGGTTTTGGAAAGGAAAAATGGATTTTTTTGGCACATTTATTTATGAAAATGATGGAAATTAGGAGACAAAGGAGGTAAAAGGTCAGAGGTTGCATGCGAGGAGGAAAATGAAGGAAAATAATGGAAAATGAAGAAAATAGAGAACTCATTCATAAAAATGCTTTTGAGGATCAGTTGGTAACATTTTGTCAGTTGACTTTTGGATCTCTTTCATTATTCTCTCTCTCTCTCTCACTTTGGAACACTTAGAGTTTTCTTGGTGCACTTTTGCATTGGAGTAATAAAGGAAAAGAAGGCAAGAGGAAGCAAACATCAAGAAGGGAAAGGCATGATCAAGCAGCTACAATAGGCTTCATTGTAGGTATCGACTTCATGTGTATTTTCCTTGCTAGATTTGACATGCATGGTATTGCATGTGGTTCTTTTCTATCATGGCATGGGTTTTGCCAGGTGTGATAGTGTTCTTTAGCCTAGCCTTGCCATTTCCATATAACTTTGATGAGATGGGTTCTCATATTCGGTTAAGTTGGGATGGCCAGATGGATTCGAAGTTGAGTGGGGTGGATCTCCTAAATCACAAACACATGGACTAGTGGTCCCTAAATCAGACTGTGGATCATGGTAAAGCCACTGGCTTAGTAACCCCTGAGCCATACTATGGGTTTCCGTAAAGAGAGGATTGTGTGCCTCGGTGGGCGTAGGAATCCTTGCTAGTGAATGACAGGATATAAGGTAAATCCAAGAGGTGGATTTTTCTCCATTGGGCATAGTAGTCTCGGGATGGGATGTATGGTAAAGCATGTAGAGTGTGTCTCAATGTAGGGCCTACTGATCCCTAGATCAGACTGTGGATTACGGTAAATCTTGAGAGACTATAAGGCACTTAAATTTCTCATGATGTATGTGGAGAACTTCGGTGGCATCCATGCTTGTTTGGTGTTTTTGGTGTGTTCTATGAGTCCCACATTCATGGTTGGAATATGGCACGGGGGTGATTGGATGAAGAGAGACTTGGCTTAATCAATCTATGGTTGGGTGGAATGAGGTAGTCCCATCTCCTGTTGGTTTAATGCATTCATTAATGAGACATTCATTCCCTTGGCTTTCATGTGTAAATGTACTGATGTATATGTGGATTTTATGGCTGATATATTTATGGTATTTTTGTTGTTATTATGTTGGTTATATGTATGTTTTATGACAACATCTAATAATGGCTCTCAACATGTTTTTACTTCTAAATGAAAGAGATAATGTATCTATGACCTAATAGATGATAATGTAGAAAATGACATGAGGGAACAATGGTTCTTAGCGATTCTCAGATAGTATGAGATTCATATGTTTAATTCTATTGGTTACACCTATAGATTTCATGTTTGTGATATGTTTGACAAAATAACTTTCATGGCTAGTAGAGGGTCTGGTTAAGGTCTTTCTTAACTTATTGTTTTTCATATGTGTTTCTCTATTCTTTTACTGATCTTAAGTTGTCATTCCATTCTGGGCAGTGACCTGGGCTTTGGGCCTGAAAAGGTGGCTCAAATCCGAGGGATGTTGGCACAAAACTGGTAAAATGAGTCTCTAGATGCTAGCAGGCAAGTTTGTGATAGCGACTTTGGGTTTCTGGATGTTTTCATGCCTATAGCATGACAGCACCTAAGGCCTAAGTTGTCCAAAATCTCAGTGGGACTTAAGGGAAAGCTATCTGAAGTGTTAGATTGGTTCTTGAGGGCCTTGAAGTTGATGTTCAATGTCTGTGTGTTATATTTCCGTCGATTCCATTTCTTTAAGGTCACATAGGAGTTCGAGTCCAATCATAGTAGCCTCTCATCACATGTTTACCTCGATTGGCTAGTTACTTAGGTAGATGTGGGAGGATGGTGTTATATATAGGTATAGGTGCAGGTGCACAAAATGTGAACTATTGCCTTACAAAAGATGGATTGGTTTGATTTAGAGATAAGATACATGTGGTGGACAATAGTGAGTTGAAGAAGGTGACCTTGAGGGAGTTTCAGGTGAAACCATAATCATGTCACCCAGGCTACCAGAAGACATTGCCTGTAGTGAAGAAATTTTATTATTGGCCGAATATGAAGAAGGATGTAGCAGAGTTTGTGGCTAGGTGTTTTGATTGTCAGGGTGTGAAGGTAGAGTGTAAGCATTTGGGTGTACTGCTACAACCAATTTCAATTATAGAGTGGAAATGGGAAGTCATTTCTGTAGGCTTTAACCCCATATAGAAATTACCTGCATACAAATTCTAAAACACAGAAAATAGATAATGCGAGAGCATAACACATAAGACACATATACACAGAGATTTTCCCCTGGATCCAATAATCAGGACTACCAGCTTGATTTTTCATTATATTCCTTTCAATGTTACAATACATATTTATACATGTTGAAGCATCCAATACCATGGACCGAAAACCATAGGTAGGTCCAAACCTAATATAGGGTCCAAAATGTTTTTCCCTGGGGCACTACCCCAGACCCCGTAGAGGGGGGCTACCAGCCCCCCTCAAACCCTCAGGACAGGGGGGGGGCTGCCGCCCCCATGTGACCCCCCACTGCGCAATCGACGCAACGAAGGGGGGGCTCCACCCCCCTTCTTACCCCCCCAGTTCACTACGTAGGTTAGTCATGGAAAGAATATAACACAACCCAACATTCTCCCACTTGTTGTTTTCTTTCCATAGGGGGCCACAGTAAAGCTTAGTTATTTTTCCAGCCCTGAAATGCTCATTGTTTCTCTACACTGGGAGAACTTCTTAGAGCTCATAGATTTTTTCAATGCATTTGCAATATTCTTCAAAGTGTCCACCTTTACCAGCAACACCTTTTTGTCTTCTATCATATCCCTCACAAAGTGATACTGAACATCAATGTGCTTTGTCTTTGAATGATATGTGGGGTTCTTTACCAAGAAAATTGCACTTTTGCTATCACAGTCTATCCTTATAGCTCCCTATACTAACCCCATACTTGAACACAATCTCTGCAACCAAACTGCTTCCTTGCTTGCATGAGTGGCTGCCATGTATTCTACCTTTGTAGTTGATAGTGCCACTACAGATTGTTTCTTACTCATC